>VXAX01003262.1:151342-421069 GCA_013399835.1 Leptocoma aspasia
CACCGGGGCTGCCGCGCTGCGACCGGGGGAGTGAGGGGAGATCCTCCCCTTTATCCAGTGCTGGCCTTGCCCTGGCTGCGCCCACAGGCGAGGCCAGGCACTGTGCCCGTGCCACACATCACAGGGCATGGCAGCACAGCCGTGCTCATCTGTCACCAGGAGCGAGAAATGGACAGCAGAGACTCGGCCACTCTTTTCACAGGGGGTGGACCAGAGGGTGCCAGCTGCTGTATCGGGACTAGGTGACCCTGCCCTTCCTTCTGCAGCTTTTACATGTCAAGGCACCTCATCTGCCATCCTTCCTCTGCTGGGGCCCTCAGCACTGAGGCAGCCAGAGCATCTTGGCATCCCAGGGAGGGCCGTGCCACCTCCTCCTTTACGTTCCCCTAACATGGCCACACCAACGAGTCTGACAGGTTAACTCACACCACAGCTGTAGGCACTACTAAATAAAAGCTCTTGATTTTGCACTATTTTGTAGGGCCTTAGTATTAATTAAGTAGTAAGTAGAGTATTTTGCATTAATTAGAGCAGCTCCTTAGAGAGATATTACAGCCAAGACTAATCTTATACCACAGGAAAATACTCAGCATTTCCACTGCCCCCAATTACCACAGACAGCACAGACCACCTGCATGTGTTGGGCTTCTTTGCAAGCACTAACCTGTAGACATTTTTCCCAGAGATGACATCAAGGCACTTAAAGGTTTGCAGCTTCCATCCTCCTTTGGAGGATGCTTTAATAACTTTAATGACGCTTGCTTTAATGACTACTAGATAGACAATAAATAAGTAGGGATTGAGTCTAAAACCCAGACCTGCTTCTACTCCTAGGTGGGCTCACCAGCCATGGCCTTCACAGCTTAAGGTGCCTTCTCAGACTTTAAAAACCTCTAGTGCAACTGCTTCTTGCCAGAGGATCTGGGAACTCTTGCTCCCAAGGCTGTTCTCCTGAGCAGGCCCACGTGTTAGTTCCATATTTTAGCAGTCTAAGCTACTAATTAGAGGGCACATTTATTCCTATTATCAGCAGTGCCACTGCATTACAAATTAAACATGAAACAAATACAAACTCAAATGAAACAAGGAAAAAGTTACCAGAGCCTGTCTTCTGGAATACCTGAACATGAAAGCACACAGTCATCCAGCTCTGGCCAAAAAGAGCTGCTTTAGAAGTTAGGTCAGACAGGAAACTCTGCTGCAGGATATCAAGGTGGACAAAGCATGCATTTCAGAGCAGGGAAGACAATTCTCGACTGCTAGCCACAGATGGCAACCATTAATTCACACAGTTGCAAGCTCACCTCTCCCACACCACAGAAGTGCAATTTTTTTACCAGCTTGAGCAATATCACCATCGGATTCTCTCCCACCTCTTCCTGTATTTCTCTCCTGCATGGGCATTTTCTCTGTGGCTCTGACTACCGCATTTTCACCTCAGCTTAATGATGTGTGTTGCTGGGAGCAGAATACTGAGAAGCTGAAAGGTGCTGTCTGCATCCCAGGGTCTTTAAAACATTTTTGCTTTGTGTCTTGGAGACATCCCTCCCTGAAGGCTAATGGGGCATGAACAGTTCCCCCAGGTCTTTCCCGCTGGAGTGCTGGACCCACAGAAACACGGCTTGTGTCTCCTCTCCCTGTGCTCCTGCCTCTCCTGAGCTTCTCACAGAGCTGGCCTGTTCACACCAGTAATGAGCCTGCTCACACACCAAAGGATGGGAATAGACCTGCACGGACCTGCTGAAGGAGACCACAAAGAGTTTGTGTTTCTTCTTAATTTGTGCTGAATGCACTTGAGCTCTTGTTGAACATAATTTCATAATTAGCTCATATAATTTTCAGGTTAAAGAGATTCTCTGGAGAACAGGGAAGAGGATCAAGAGGGGGCTGATCCCTGTTACATGTAATTTGGCTCCAAATTGCTGTTTTGTTTGCATCTGTGAGAACTCTAACAGAGAGAGAGGGGAATTCTAGCAGATGTGAAAGCAGATTTGAATGATTTCTACACCTGCAGAAAGTTGTTAACAGTCATACTCATTTCCTTATTGAGCTAGAGCTTCCTCATCTTTGCCAGACCTAGAAGGGTCAGGTATATCCAGAGGCTCAGGGAAGCAGACACACACTGGGGATGGGGACAAGCTGGACCACCCTGAGCTGCTCTCCTCACTAGCCAAAGGATGCATTTTTAAAGTACCTTATATTCAGCCATTCATTATTTGCAAGACTGGCACCAGCAGCTTCTCCCCAAAAATGACAAACACTGTGTATGGCAGAGGAAGACACCCAAGTCCCTCAATAGACAATTCCCCAGGAGGGGAGGCTTGTCCCTTCTTGTTTGCCCTATCTGCTGAATTTTCTCATCTCTCAGGCATAGAGTCCCGTAGTTACAGCACAGCTCACCCAATTCATGCTTGCAAATGCCTTACACACTAAGGGTGAGGTTTAGGGTAAAAATTTAACTGCATAAAAATCCACAGAAAATTCCCGGTGAATTAAATAGAGTAAGAGTTTTGCTATCAAGGTTTTTCAGAGCATTCAGATGATTTTCTGATTAGCTAAATAGTTTATCTTTCTCTCAGTTTGGGGTCACAATCAGTGGATATGGAAGCTCACATGCAGCTGTAGACAGGTTCCCTAATGCTGCATGGTCATAGGCAACTCTGAAAGCTTTGGAAAATGTCTACATTTTTTGTCATTTTTTTTTCACCTGTTAGTTCAGTGCTTTCAGACTATAAGCCAGAAGCTGGGGTTTTTTTGCCTCACATGCAAAAGAACTTGCCAAAGAAGGGCCAAACCCAGACCAAACCATGTTCCTCTCTGCCTATAACAAGGTTTGGGTTTTTTTGAGTTGTTGTTGTTGCTTTGGTGGCTTTTTTTTGTTTGTTTGTTTGTTTTTAAGCTGGTTGGTTAGTTTGAGTTGTTTGTTTTTTAATCCTTGGAGGAAGAAAGGACAGCTCATCATCCATTTCTATGATGCTAGAGTACTTTTCAAGATGTGGACTCATCTAGCTGCACATTAATAAAATCACACTCCTAAATATTTTTGATAAAACCCTAGAAAGTTTTCAGAAATTGTGTTTTCTATGTTTTGACTCCACCTTCTCAATGGTGGGGAATTTTTCCAATCCTTTTGCATCAAAACCACATTATCCACTTCTCATCAGTAATACCTCAAATGGATTTCCTCCCTCTTTTTCTAACAACAAATAGATTACTGGAAATTCTCCAGTATTCAGGTTCTCCAGGATTGTTAAGCAAAGCATCAGACACTGTAAAACCTTTGATAAAGTCTAACTAATACTGGATTTTCTTCTGAAAGCATGACTAAAAGAGCTGGTAGAGGAATTCCTGTGAGGAATCCAGAGGGTTTAGCTAAATCAGAGCCATAGGACTGGTTTTGCCCACAGAGAGGAGACAGCAGGGCCAGAGAGGAGCAGCAAGAGCAGCAGAGGGGTGAAACTCCTGCTCTGCCCCCACACAGCCAGCACTGCCCAGCACAGTCTGGAGAACGGACACCACCAGCTGCAATCAGCCCGGGGTTGACTGCTCTGAAATTGCCTCCTTCTCTTCCTCACTCCTTCAGTGAACAAAAGGAAGGCAATTAACAGTAAATTCCATTGTCTGTACATAGTTAGAGACTACAATTTATCTCACTGCCTATACATACTTATATATTATAAATCCCTTTACTGTAAGACGTTTTGGGATAAGTCTTTTGAAAACACAGGCTCATCTTGCAGAGCCTTGCTTTTGAGGAATTTGGGTTAGGGGTTTATTTCTTTTTCTTTTTTTTTTTTCTTTTTCCCTGTCAGAAGATATACAAAGATATGTCTTTTTATCAGCTTGGCATTACTCTGAGATTTTTCCATAAGCTCAAGATCAGGCTCTTTTGAAGTCATTGCACAGGAATCACCAGGGGCACCTATTGCATGTTCAAATGAAGGCTCTCCATTGGAAAATAAACCCAGTTCTGCCTGTAGCACTCAAATTCTATCAAAGTGCTCCTCTTTCTCTATCTGCATTGATGTGTCCAAGTTGTATTTCGGAGAACAGCATTTTCCTCCTAACTGGTCACAGGCATAAATTATAAAACAAAATACATTTCTAAAGAGAAGTAAAGCCTTGTCAGACCACGGAGTGTCTGACAGCCATCAGATCACACAGCCACCCAGAACATTAGAAAAGAAGAAAGCACATGAGACATCTAGCACTCCTGATCCCTCGTTAGCCCTCCCTTTGCAGTGAGGACTGTGTATATCTAAGTGCTGCTTTTTCTTTTGTTCAGAATATTGAAAGTGCCTCGACATTATTCTATTTTCCTGAGCATTCTCCTTTGTCATTTCCTACAACTAAATAAAACAAGCCAAACCCCAAACTGTTTCTCCACGATCAAACTCTGATTTTTTTCTTTCCAAGTAAAGATATACTGCTTAAAAGGACAGTTTTGGGGTCAAATGCTGCTGCAAAGAAACTCAATGGGATGAATTTGGGTCAGTAACAATGCGTTCCTTAGTTCTCAATGCAAGTCAGGGAGGTTATGGTTCTGTGAATGTGGATGTGGCACAGTTGGGTAGGAGGTCAACAGCACAGAGTTAAGTACTATTTTCAGCATTGTCTTCTCCTTCATCCTTTTGAGGATACAAAGCAGAAGCTGTCAGTATTCATCCACTTGAGCTCTGGAAATACCTCTTAGGAAAGCTGGGAACTGATCTTGCAGAAAAACAGCAAGCATCATTATATAAGCCTGGATCCTTGGAGCATCCTGGCATAAGGTGGAATTCCTTGGATCTCAGAACAGCAATGGTAAAAACCTTTCTCCCTGGAGTGGGGGATGCAAATCATGCCTGTCCATTTCTCCACAGTGTCAGATGAGAGGAAAGGCTGTCCCTTGCACTGCAGACCTTGAGGCAGTGGGTTTGGTCATTTGTTTTGTGTTAGCTCAGGTAATTCACGTGCCAGTAGCAGCATGAGGCTTCAGAGAGGCTGATTTATCTCTCAAAAGCTCCAAACCACGGCCTCTCACTGGGCCTCAGAAAATGTCCCACTCTTCCAAGCATGCTACACCATGCACTGTAACCTTTCTCTCTTTGCATTAATAAATGGTAAAAGTTAATTTGAAAAGAAAAAACTTCTTTGTTACAAATATTTTCTTCATTCTGCCTAAACCTTCTCTTTACTCTGATGGAATTATGGTTGACTCATATTGTCTGTATGGAGGCAAACCCACCTAATACACTGCTTTATCTAGAGTAAATGGACTGAACAAACACTAATCTCTATAGCAAGCTACCAAAGCCTGCTTTGTGTGCTCCTTATTTCAGCCCAGCAGAGCTGGTGTCATTTCAGTTGTGCAGAGCAAGACTGTCAAACACAAATTCATGTACAAAGTTTCTGTGCTGCCAAGGTGTGTTTGCAAGTACCCACTATGTGCACAGAAAGCATCAAGCCCATTAGGCTCATGCAAATGGGCATGAAAATGCCACCAATTTTGTTGTCTTTTCAAAATAAAACCATGTTTCTCAATCCTTGTGGACAGTTCAAAACTTTGGGCAGTAAGGTGCCATCTATTTATTTGTTCCTTGCAAGGCAGCCAACAATGCAAAGCAGCATATACAATTGTGTAAACCGAAGGGTTCAGACTATTCTTGGATGTTTCCTTTTAATTTTTCGCTTGCTGGCATTGTATAATTAACACAAAATCACTGGAAAAATCAACAGTTTGAAAAAGATCTGCTAAAAAATTTGTGTTAAGTTTTTTCTCAGGGCAGCACCCAGACCAAGACACAGAGAAAACTTTAATTTGTTCTTACAGGGCCTCTCCATGATCTTGTTGGGAGCAGCACAAGGAAAATTTCATTCTGGAAATTCTGTAAGGAGTTGTTAGTACTGGCACTCAGGGATCTTCCTCTGGACACAGAGGCTTTTCAGGATTGTACATTCCCATTCTTTATGCTGTTATCCTTTCAGTCCACAATACAATTCCTATTGATCTCAGTGGGGATGGCTGACAGACAGCAGTACTGAAAAGCACACTGTAGTGTAAGCACTGGAATAAATTTACCTGATACCCTACAGATAATGGTCTTTGTTCCCTAAACTGTACCTGCCTGAAGAGCCCTCCTCCCTTATTTCTCTATGATAACCTACCCAACAAGAGCAGAGGGAGCAGAGCTGCCTGCTGACTTGTCAGAGGAGGCACCACTGATGGCTGGCTTGTTACTGCCACACACAATGAACAGTGCTTGAGTTCAGACTGGCTTTCCCTCTGGGACTAATTTGAACCTGTCTTTTCTATCTAGTCAACATTTAAGAGACCATTTAAGAGAACACTTTAAAAAACTAAGGAACTCAATTAGTAGAAAGAGGAGTTCCACTCCTCTCAATTTTGACTGAAGCTGGCCAAAACATTCAACATTGCTTGGGTTGAGAGCAGAGAACAGGCATAAAACATGGTCTCATAAGCCTCACTTCCTCAGCAAGCCAGGATAAAACTTCCAAATTTAGTTAATACCACCAAATCCCATGTAGTCACTAGGATTGCCTAGGAAATATTCTCTACCTCCAAAACTATCTAAAAAAACCCAAGTAACACATCAATCTCATCACCAAACTGAAGTGATTCTGTTCAGCCTCTAGTTCATGCTCTGAATGATGCAATTTTCAAATGTATTTTCTCTTTGTCCTACTCTTTGTCTTAACTGCTTTGTTCAATAACAGCAGATTAATATTGCATCTTACAAAGAGGAATTAGGATGGATTTCATTAATGATAACAACTTAGCTATGTTCTCACCATACGAATATACCATAAGTAAAACATTTTTTTATGCCAAATCTTGGGCTTATGAAACCCTGAATTATTTTGCTCAAAATCCCTCTCAACTTTCCATTAATTACTGATAAATGCTAAAATGGTGCAGCAAATAATCTCCTCGCCTTTGGAACATGTGTGCTCTCTTTGGGACTGGCCTATTTACAACAGCTATGATGTTCCACAGGCTTGGAAAGAACATGGGATTTCTTTCCTTCATGCTCTGAAAGCATTCAGACTTTTTTTAAGGTATGATTTCTTTTTTACTTACTCTTTTCCTACATTTCCCATCACAGGCTTGCATCTTTTTTTTCCTTTGATCTGAGTATAGACCAACCCTCCACAGGCAAAGAATCACCTCTCCTCCATGTGTGGATGGATATTTTAACTTTTGTTAGCCCCCAAATGTTATAGGTATATCAGGTTCAGATAACTCATCTCTGGGAGACTCTGTTCTCTGCATCAACACTCATTCAACTGGTAACATTATTCATCATTTATTTACAGGACAGAAAAATTTGAATTTGTGGCCTAAACTTGAGTCTGTACATTTGTGATTAGAGACAGAACTATTCCACTCAGAAAGAGGGATCTCCTGCTTTTAAGGAACAACAAATATTAATTTATTGTTGCTGAGATCCTAATTATTGTTCAGTACCTGTGGAGAATTGGCAAAGGAAACAGATGTCAAAGGACAGGTTGTGCTGTGTGCTATGCCCAAAGAAAATGAGGTCTCTTGAATGTTTCCAGGTAAAGGCCTGCCTCTTTCAATCCCTTCTCTTTTGCCAGGAAATCCCAGGATCATTATATCTACACTTCTGGTACATGACCCTAACTGCTAATTCTGCCCAGCAGTACAGATACAGCCATGTAGATACATCGAACATCTTAATTCAAACAGAAAAGAAGGCTGCAGAACTTGATACATTTTCCATGGAAAAACAGGGGAAAATGCCTTCTACCAGTTCAATGTGAAAAAATAAATAAGAGTGAATCAAAACAAAAATGTTTGGAATTGATTCTAAAGTATCTGAAGACATGAAAGTCATTAATATTTATGACATCAAATATTAGTTATATTTGATGTCTAACAAAGACTTGTCTGTTTCATTGGAAATAGCTTTCTTATTTTGTCATGAATACAGAGGCAGCCTTATTAATAAAACAAAATATCATAAAAGAAAACAAGCAGAGACTGAAGGTTCTGCTAGTTTTTAAGGGTTTGTATTCTGCTATGTTATGTACTTATTTTTGATGGTTTTCCTCTTAAATTATGAGCTTGGGGAAAGAGAAGAAAATAACTTGAGTGTAAAGTTTAAACTGCTTATAAATAAGACAGATATGTTTGAAGCTGCATTTCCTTATCTGGGGAGAAAAAGGAGCTACTACACAACACACTTGAGGATCATAAATCAGTCCACACACACAATCCCTGAAGCCACCAACTAGAGCATTGCCCAAGCTGTGGATACAGTCCTGGGTATTGTAGCACGTGTGATCCCAGTGCCTGAGCAGGGCTGGCTGCTGGGGAGCCTGAGGCCCAGCTGTGTTGGCTAAAATGTGTCTGCTCACAGCTACCACATCTCTGGCTTTTGTGGTTCAGAGACAGGACAAACAAAACAGAAATGCACTTCCTAAAACTTATGAAAAGTAGGTTAATACTCCAACTCATTCATGGACTCCCAAAGTGCCCATAAGGTCTCGCGTGGAAAAAAATATTAGAGCAGATGGAATCTCAGGACACTGTAGAATCATTTAGGCTGGAAAATACCTCTAAGATGGAGTCTAGTCTTAACAGAGCAGTGCCAAGCCCACCTCTAAACCATGTCCCTCAGTGTCACACTTACACATCTTTCAACGTCTCCAGGAATTTTGACTCCACCGCTTCCCCTGAGGAGCCTATTCCAGTGCTTGACAATGCCCTCCATGAAGAATTTTTTTCCTAATATCCAACCTAAATCTCCCCTGGCACAACTTGAGTCCATTTCCGTTCATCCTGTCACCTGTTACTTGGGAGATCAGGCCAACCCCCACCTGGCTACAACCTCCTGTCAGGAAGTTGTAGAGAACAATAAGGTCCCTCCTGAACCTCCTTTTCTCCAGGCTAAACTGCCCAACTCCCTCAGCTACTCCTCATAGGACTTGTGATCCAGACCTCCCCCTGGACCATAGGGAGTCCTGCCCTTCTCTGGATGTGCTCCAACACCTCAGTGTCTTTATTTTCATGAGAGGCCCAGAACTGGACACAGCACTCAAGGTGTGGCCTCAGCAGTGCCCAGCACAGGGAGATGGTCACTGCCCTGGTCCTGCTGGACACACCGTGGCTGGTACAGGCCAGGTGCCATCGGCCTTCTTGGCCACCTGGGCACACCTGGCTCCTGTTCAGCTGCTGTTGACCAGCACTCCCAGGGCCTTTTGCAGCTTTCCAGCCCCTCTGCCCCAGCCTGTGGCACTGCAGGGGTTGGTGTGAGCCAAGGGCAGGACCCAGCCCTGGGCCTTGCTGAACTTCCCACAGCTGGCCTCAGCCCACTGACCCAGCCTGTCCATACAATCATTTTCCTGTACCCAGACAGCCTGAAACAAGCCTAGACTGCCTTGGAAGTGCTGGTATATTCTCTTCTCTAAATTTGCAAAGGGTTTACAACACCCTACAATGCTCCAGTATCTAAGTATCATTGTAGCTGGTATTTCTGAGACACGACCTATATATTCTTTGCTGCAAATACCTATGTTGGGCCCCTTTGTGCCTCTTCTCCATAAGGAGTCCAGTGCCATTTGCCAAACTCACAATAATATTGTGCAATTGTGTGCATAAATGTTTGTGAAGGATTTGATTCCTATGGTAGGAGAAATCACAGAAGTATCTAAAACTTTGAACATAAGGAACCTGTGCGAAATGTGAACCTCAGCTGCAGGAAGCCTCAGATTCAGAACACAGCACAGAGCTGATGAGATTTGGATGGAATTCTCTTATCACAGAGGGCCTGTACAAAGACCAACACCTGGAAGAAGTGAAATAAAAGTGGAGAAGCTTGCTCTGAGTACCTGCCTGTACCCTAGAAAGCTCAGTTAAAGAAGGTACAAGTAAAGACAGTATGAAAGCTCTACATGGGACAGTTCAATATCTCAGACATGCACTTTCTTGTGACCTCAGAAAAGAAGACAGAAAGCTCTCTGGCAGCACTCAGTTTGTTCCAGCCCTGACTCCCACTGCTGAGCCAGTCAGGGCCAGGCTCCGAGCTACAGCAACAGGGCCCTCACCAGCCAGAATTGCTCTTTTTGTGCCCTGGCTGCCACTTAGATTTATCTATGTAGTTTATGTCTTCTCTCTTGGTAGGCAGAAAAGGTTTTTTGGGTCGGTACCCTATGTAAATTAGAATACATGAATAAATTGGAAAGCTTATTTAATTATCTATGGACAAAGGAAGCATGACAGTTGCTTTGAATAGATAAATAATTTTGTGAATGAATCAAATTCCAGTGAAAAAAGATGTTGCACCTGCAGTACACTTAGTCTGATGACTTCACCAAGTTTTCTGCCCATTAACCATATTATAATCTTTAAAACATAATTAATTGGTCAGTTGCATAATTCCAACAGCACAGTAGGAGCACGATGCATCTTGTTTCTGAGGTCAAATGCAGTAAGCTGGAATTTTGCCAGGACAGGGAAAGTCATGGTGTAGATGAAAATAGTCTGTGCTTTAAGGGTTGAATTTGACTCTGTTTTGGAGATATGGGTTGGACCTGCATGACTGAGGAAAAAGAAGCCACAAAATTCATGTTGGTTACAGTATAAGGGATCATGAGAAAGTGAAGCAGGACATATGCCAGGTGTCACTCGCAGTGTGGGACATTTGACCAGCAGAAATGAGTAACTAGGCCAAAACCAGGTTCCACTTCTTTTTTGTGGTTGAATGGCTTCTGGGTACAACCCTGATAGCTGTGCATCATGGAAATTCTTCTTGGGATATCCATCATGACAGAAATGCTGATAGATACTTAAAACTCATGGAAAATCCTGCATTATTTCTCAATACAGTGAGTATGCTGTGGTGAAGAAGTAGGGTCAGAAACTACTGCTACATAAATCTGGTATGGGGGGACCAAGAAATCAGAAATGTCCTTCTGTAAACTGAATCATACATGTCCTAGCAGAGCTGCAGTACAGTAGCTGTGTAAATTCCTTTAATCTAGCAATGCTTTTCATCTCTTTTGCTGAGGAAAGGTGATGCTGTAAGTGCTTTTAGGACACATCTAAGTCATATTTGCTGGGCTTGCTTATTTATTTACCATGGGTTTTTTTCAGTGTGTGGATTTCTTATCTGCTGCACACATGCAGACAAACAGAGGGAACAAAAAGGAAAACAGAGCCAAGTCAGCTCCTCTGCTGAACCAGCAGATGTTTGCAGTTGAATTGCCAGTATTCCACTGGTCTGAAACCAGCCCTGTGCCAGCCAGGTTTGTCACTGTTTGCACAGCAAGGACTCTCACTGCAGTCACCGAGTGCAAGGAACACAGGACCTGCTCTCTCAAAACCTGAAGGAAGCAAACATTTGTGGGAAGACTTGGAGAAGACTGGAAGATCTAAGAAGAATATAGGAAAAAGGAAGAGCGTGATACCCCTGCAGGATTTAGAGGGACCAGACTTAAACCAGACCAACAACAGGAGGTGGAATTCTGCATACCAGAAGAAACTCATCTTGAAGCTTGGGCTTACACATCTTCCTGTCCAGATGGCAAGGTCAAGTGCAGAAAATAGATAACTGTTCCAAAAAAAAAAGCTTTTTTGTTTGTTGTTGGGTTTTTTTTGTTTGTTTGTTTTGTTTGTTTATATAATGAAAACTAAATTGATTCAATTTTTCTCAATAAAACTTTAAAAGAAAAAATTCTGGAATAACTTTTAGAAATGGCTTAGTTTAACTTTGTCAACCACCTTCCTAAGTGAGACCCAGGTTTTACCTAGACACTGATATTGGCAGTATTGCTGGGCGTCTCCTACCAATGAGAGCTGTGACTGAGACATTGCTTCAGTGCTGCCCTTATATGCAATTATAAGAAACTTGTCAGGTACTTCAACTATTTCTCCCCATCAAGATTCACCCAAACAGTACTAGATGCCACACTCTCTTGAGCCCTTCATGAAGATCATCATGTCTCAACTTCACGTTTCTTTCCCCAGTGAAACCAATTAGAAATTTATCTATCCACCATTTGGGACTGAGCCCAAAGCCTCCTTTGCTTTGGCCTGTTCTGGGATGGAAGAAGGTTCTGCAGTGAAAGACCCCCTTATACATGTTTCCATGAGCCTTTTGTAAGGCAGGAGAGAAGATGCTCACTGAAAATGCCCCTAATTCTAACCTAACTGGCCTGAGAAAGAACTGGCAGTTTGCACACAATGTTTCTGCTGCACATAGGAAATTGTAAGGCCAGATACTAGCTGTATACTTTGTATGTGAGGATGTGGGCAAATGAATGTGTCTGTGTGTGTACAGGGATATTCCTAGAATTTGTTTTGTTTTTAAGATGTCCTAGGAATTTAACTGAACTCTCACATGGAATCAATTTAAAATAGAAGACCTGGCATGGCTTTACTTGTATATCTTTCTTATGCATTTGTCCAATCAAAATGATAATGTAGACAAACTGTGGACTGCAAAGCATATTATCCAGCAATATCTCATTATTATGCAAAAAATCAGATATTCACAGCAACTGTCTCATCTATTTATTGTTTGGTTACTCATCTGGAAATTTTAATACTTTCTTCAGGGGCAGGGGCTGGCAATAAAAAAATAGATCTATATATCAAACCTTTAACTTCCAGCCATCATTGTGTGCCATAATACAGATGGAGTAGCTATCAGATCTCTTTACCTTGTTGGTTTATTTACTTCAACTAAGAATAGAGATTTAAAGAGAATACAATAACAAAGTCCACTGCAAGCTAAATTTTCATGCTCCAGTGTGGAAAAAACCTTGACAAACAACAAAAATAATAAAGAGTAATTGATATACATCTCTATGACTAATTAAATGAAAACTGTAGACCTTTAATAACCTTCAAACTTCCCTGTTTTTCCCAAGTACATCAGTGGGAATGTACTGAAACACATCACCAGGCCTGCACCTCTGTATGTGTAAGTCACATCTTGGCTGCAGCAGCATTATTCAAAAATTTTGCTCCTTAGTTTAGTGAAACACTGAATGAATTACTTGTCTCACTCTAAGCACCTGACTGGTCCTATTGAAATCTCCAGCAGGATTACACATTATCTTTAAAAGGGTCACAGCCCCAAAACAGGGAGTTCATTACACAAGAATACACAACTGTTGGAAAGCACTTCAGTCTGGTCACCAAATTCAGCATCTGCAATTGCAGCAGTGAGAAAGTGGCTTTTGCAGCCTGAGCTTGTGAAAGCATTTGAACTGCCATCATGTCACTACAGCTTCATATACCACATACTAATGACATGAGAACAAGATTCTACCTTCTGAAAATTAATAAAGCTTGATTTTAAGAGTATAGCAGGTTTTTCTTCAGTCATATACAAGAAATGTATGATTCAGGAAGATCAGCCAGACTAAACTAGAGAGTTAGGTGGGAAACTGCTGCCACACACACACTGGTTTTTAGCCCCCTTGCCGTGAAGAATCTTTTACCTGCAGTGGAGCAGGCCTGAAAAGAAATCAGTGAAACTCCATGAGTAGTTCCCCTAGGTAAAAGTGTATAGTTAAGATGATTGTCACTTCACATCCACAAACCAAGCTTCATTGTGACAGCTGACTTGGAACTGCCATATACCTACAGAAGAATGAAAATTTGAGGAGACCCAGAAGCGTTTCAAGGAACTGTGTGAATACTAACCTATTCCAATGTAATTCAGAATTTTCCTGGTTATGTATTTGAAGCAAAAGAAGATCTAGTTTCTATTTACTGCTTTGTTTTGCAAATTAATTAGTGTAGAACTTAGAACCTGAATAAACTAATAGTCAACATTATATAGTTACTCCCTGGACCTTCAAGTGTTACAAAATGAAATGACCCCTATGCTTTTGCAGATTCCTGTTTAAATTAACTTCTGTGTTGCTACAGGCATTTAAACACAGCAAATAATTCACAGGATCTTCACTTTACTTTTTAAAATGAAACTTGCTTTCTATATTGCTTTCTGCTGGAAAAACTACAGACAGGTTTGGCATGCTGGTACAACCTAAACAAAGCATACAATGTCAGAGTATTCCAGGCTCTGGAATGGGTGATTCACATCACCCATTGCCCACACACTTCTGTCTGCCAAGCATGCATTTCCCTTAAATCTTCATTTTCTTTAGGCTGCAATAAAATACCAAAGGATTTTTCATTTCCATAAACTATTTTTGGTTGTAGTGAGCAAACAATAATCACTGAAATGTAACATTTAAAAGCCAGTCCTCCCAAGCTAATTCACAGCTCTCCTATTTGTTCCTGATGCTCTTCAACAGAAGTGATCAGTCAAGAAAGGATGCACTTGCCTTGGTGGGAGTTAGTCTGGCAGCCAGGAGCTCTGGAAAACTTGTTCTATGTCTTAAAAAAGAATCTAATGGTATTGCTTGAAACTGGTTGTGAAACAGCAAGTGATTGATGGGGTTATTATCATCTACTGCTTCTGTTTACCCCAAATTAATCTCAAGTAGACTTCCTTGTACATAATCTAGTTGTAGATATACAGTATCCTTAGTGAAACCAGGAGTGAAGTTCCCCTCTCTGGCAAGAAGAGAAGGGTGGGGAGAAGGTGTTTTTAGATTTAGTTTTATTTCTCACTACAGGCAAAGCAGAAACTGTTTGATATGACAACTTTACATGAATATTTACATGAATCTTCACATGAATCTTCTTACTCTATCAGTACAAGTTAAAGAATAGCTCAACTAATTTATGGTCAGAAGAGGGTTAGAAATTTAAAAATTTGAAGAAGAAGAATGCAAAATCATCTCTTTCATCCAGAGGATATGCCCAAGCATATATTCAGCATGTGGGATGATCCAAACTACAGCACTGTTTTAGGATATGTCACAGCAGGCAGATGTGAGTAGCATTTCTATGCTTTCAACTCACATAAACACCAGTAACTAATGTAATTTTACCATGTTGCAATAGAGAAAGCAGAGGAACACCCCCCCCCAGTACTTTATCCCCATACAAACTGCTGAAGAGATGCAATAATGGCTGAAATCAATCTTTTATTATCTCAAAAGAACCTTGTATGTAACAATGCCTTTTTATTTCTGCTTATAGATCCTGATCTTTGGATTTGCTCAGTACCCATTTTGTCACCTAGCAGTACAACCTTTTAGCTGATTCCCCATGACAATTAGAGGGAAGGTAAACAGTTGGGTTGCTATTTTCTCAGTTTTGCTAATTCTGTTCTTTCGTGTGGGTTTAAAAAGCTGCACGAGTAGTGAGCAAGTTCTCTGATGATTAGATGTGCAAGTGTAAGATAAACAGCTGTTGAATTCACCCCTTGGAGCAATGCTGTCTTCAAACACCTTTGATATACATGCTGTGCATGGGTTCTTGGTTGCTGGTGCTGAGAACCTTCGAAGGGGGCACTGTGCCCAGCCAGAAGGCAGCTAAACCCATTTCATTTGCCCCTGTGTGTCAGACAGGGGCATTTATGAGAGTTTGGCTGAGTCCTCTGGTTTCAGTCCCTTTCCCTACACCAATAAAATCACCTTGGTTCTACAAGCTGCTTCTTTATTTATCCCAAGTGTTAACACTTCCATGCTAAAACAAGAATCTCTGATCCATGGAGAAAGACAGGCAGAGGGTTTCTAGGCACTGGTGGCTGCCAAAAAGACAGGCTGTGAGAAGGCAGGCACTTGGGAAACCTATTGAAACCAGATGGCTTGTCAAAACATATGCTATATAAGAGCACAGCCTGCAGGCACCGAGAGGAAGACAAGCCCATGGCAAACAATGACATCAAGGAATGACTGAAATCACACAGGAATTGCTGCAATGAGGAGCAAAGCCTAAACTGCAGCTTCACCCAAGGAACTGCAGATGAGATCAAATCTGTTCCAAAGTGCATATTAAAATTCATTTCCCAAGCAGGAGATAGAGAGAGATGCAACATTTGCATGCCAGCAAGTTTTCAACTTTCTAAAATCTTGCTCTTTCTACATGGGATAAACCGGTCACATACTATGAGCACAAGCCTTTCAACTCATTTTCACTGTAATTGAAGACTGCTTTCTATTATAAAATGTGAAATTCAGGTGTTGCCACAGAAGACCTCAGAAAAAAACCTACGAACGGAGTCAGGAACCAAATATTTAAACAAATTTTAAAAGTTAGATTCATGCCACATATACATTTTTCATTTCTCTTCATAACATACCTTAGATAAAACAGTGTGCAAACACATAAAATAGTTTGGATGCACTGCATTAATTATTGCTATTGCCATGGAATTATAGAATGGTTTAGGTTGGAAGGGCCTTCACCAAGCCTTTTCCTATATCACTGAAAGTGGTTTCTGTGGTAGGAGATAACCACACTAACAGCTGTATGGGGCAGCTGTTCCTTTCCAATAAAGGAATAACAATGAAACAACACCAAAGAAACAATAAGGGTGGGACCAAGAGCATCAGAGGGATGGAACTATCTACAAAGAGGGAATTTAAACCACAAAATTCCCATTTACTTGTGTGGATGGGCACTTTGGCCAGTGCACAAAGCAGCAAATAACCAAACAGGGAGCTGGTAAGAAATGAGCAGTATACCATGTTAGATTGACAGGGAAAGAGGAGGACACAAATGTGCCAGCATGACTGGCCAAGAGCACACCTTGCTGTTATATGGACTGTGAAGGAAGGTGACCTGGATAGATGGGAGAGAAGAGGTGTCAAGATGGGCAACCTTTGCTATTTTCCTTCTTAAATACACTCTTGTCAGCCACAACACTCCTTTTTAACCCAGCAGTTACTTTTCTGGCAGTTGAAGCACATCCAATGAACAGTTTCTTTATTTGGATTCTGGGAAGACACAGAGGCCTCAAAACTGCCAAGAACAGGTAAACAAGAGCAAAATCGCAAACTCCAGCAAAAGAGAAAGGGCACATACATGCTTTGCTTTCAAGAATCAGAATCAAATGAAGCATTTAGTCTCGGCTGCTATTCCTGCTAGTAAGTTACTGGTGCTGCCACTGTGAACAAATCCTTTGCAGGGAACAGTGTAATTGAATTGTTGTGCCCTGATCATTTTTGAGAAGCCAAAGGCACTTAGAAAGAACATACTGGGGAATCAGATAATTCTACTGGTTTACCACTAATATAAAATGCCAAGTAAATGAGAAGTCCTGGGAAATGATTTACTTGTGTTTGTTTTGGAAATTACCAATACTACACCACTCTTTAGCTTCGTTCCTTCAAGGATGCCTATCCTTTCCCTGCACGTTGGGAAGGCCCTTACCTTCCCAACAGAACCACAGCTTTTCACTGAAGAATCTCATTTCTTAGCACTGCAACAGAACATGAGCATTTTTCAAATTTCCCAGTGATAGCGAGGGTAGGTTGCTCTTTGTATTTACTACTTAAGTGAATTAAACCAACTCAAATGTGTGATCTCTCCAGACAAAGATGAAGGTTACATAGTTTAAGGATGAAATATAGACCATCCTCTACAAAACCACTGTGTTGCAGTTTAATTAAAAGAATTCATTAAAGTCATGCCCCATCCAAGGTAATTAGTATGCATAATTTATGCTTTGCCTAATACACAGGGGCAGTAGTCTGAATAATAAATCCAAGTTAACCTTAAGTGGAAGAGATTGAATGGTCAGATGTTTATTTAGCTCAGGTTTGCTCAAGAGCTAAGGTTAAAGAGGTGAAATTTTATTATAGTTAATTAATTTCTTAAATTTTCTTCATAAAATGCTGCCTACCCAGTAGGATGAAAGATTTTTTTTTTCTTTTCTTAAGGAAGGAATCCAGGAAATGTCTCTGGTTCCCATCAGCTACCAGAACACCGAGTACACTTACCACATATGTGTAGTTTGCAAGGATATGACTTCAAGGAAAGTTCCCCTGAAAATTTTCACCAAGGAGCAAACATAACAAAAGTTTCCAAACAGCAATCCTCAAAGTATAAATTCACAATCCAAAGTCAGTGGCTTCCATGGCACCTGACTTACTGCTTTTCCACTCCCTACTTATTCAAGCTCCTGACTCCCTGCCAGCCTCACCGCAAACCAAATCAGCGATACGATGTGACCAAACCCCCAAACCAACCCCACACCCCCTATTCTGATCTCTTCTCAGTAGGATTCAGTTCAGTGAGCCCTCATGTGCCATCATCACTGAGTGTCCACAAGAGGATCCATATTGCCTTGAGCTGCTATTGCTACTGAAGACTTCACTAACCTTGCTACAATGCCCTGAGCATTGAGCAGCTAGAAGTCTCCCTTCCACAGAGCTAAGTGAATCTGCCCCCCTACATACAAATTACTCTATTGGAGCTATACTGCTATTCATGAGTGACATCCCTGCTAAGCCCCAGGGACCTGAAGTTCAAGTCCTGAGCTCCAGTGAGCTCCTGGCACAGAGTTCTGCTCCAAATGAGCAAAGCCAGAGGTGTCAGGCAGATTTGTGATAACAGGATCTCAGTGTTTGGGGGAAGAGATATGAGGCTGGCAAGACCATCAGATGCCAGATTTGTCACTCCAGCAGAGGAATTATAAAGTTGCGTGCTGGAAAAGAAGGCCCCAAAGTCTTCTGGTAAGAGCAAGGAAACAAGCTTGACCAAAGACCTTTCCAGCTACAGATCCTCTTTCAGACAACAGCCAGTTAAGCTGACTCAGGACAAGCTGTATGCTATATGGCTTAAGGTGGGATGGGGGCACCACAGGAACCAGCTTCACATCTGCACTGACTTGCAGCACAAGTTCAGCTTTAAGGCACAGGGGTGAGGCCATGTGGGTCTGTGGAGTGGAGAGATCTTGTGGGGTGACAGGAGGCAGAAGTAAAGCTGCAGGGCTCTGCAAGATTTGAAATCAAAAGGTCTGAATAATGCTCTGTATGCTACTTTTTTTTTTCCCTGATCATTTTTTCCAGGTGGAGAAGGGTTGGATGTGATCTATTTATCACTGGAAAGCATAAGATATGTTCATCCTTGTCAAAGGCCAGTTGAATTAATGTACCTGAAATACAAATTTCACTTAGAAGCAGAAAGTTCTGTTAATCAGAAACTCATTAGCTGTTACATAGGTAGATTATTTCCCCCAACTGCCTTTGTCTTGTCAACATGTTTGACTTGTTTGCTTTTGCATTTCCCCTTAGTCTCTACCCACACTAAGAAGTCTTCATATTTCCAGCATTCAAAAAAAATCTGTGCTGGATTTGGTTGTGTCTTCTGTTGCCTGAGTGGGGGAAGTCCTTGAAGTACATGGGGTTTGGATTAGGCCTAATACTGAATGCATGTTTTCCTTTCTTTGAACTTACATTTGATTTTTTCCTGCCTGTTGCAGAACAGCACAAAAGCTACAGGCATTAGTCTGAGGTAACACAGGAACTCTGCAGCTGGAAGTGAATCTAGGTCTTTGTGCACCATCCTGTCCTCATGTCACCTGCTTTCCTGGACAGACAAGTGGGAGACTTGGTATAGTAGGTCATGCAATAACCTCCAGATGCTTTTTTTTTTTTGCGTTGCGTTCTTGAGGAATGCTGCAGTATTATCTGCAGCAGGATTTTCACTCCACAACGCAGGTATGATACAAATCCAATGTTTGGAGTTCGTATCACCAAATTATCCTTATTTGCTTCCTCTCTTATTTATTTGTATCAATAGCCACATGCAAACCTTCTGTACAGGATTAGCTCTTATTTAGGGACCCCACTCCACGGCTTTAAGCAACAATCCAAGTGTTGGCTTAAACATCTCCCACTCCCACACTCCCAGTAGGAAGAGGAATTAATAAGAGTTGTCCTGTACAACAGTATGGGAGCCCAGGTCTCAATCTTACTGAAAGTGCTGGCAAAAGACATCTTATATTTTGCTCTTGAGAAAATTGAGTCTATGTGGATTGAAATAAACTCTTAGAGCCAACAAAAATCTACTTTTCTTTGGACCAGAATACTCTGTTCACATGGGAATCCTTTAGCTTCTGCCAGTATCTCTCAGCTAAGGCTTGGTCCCATAATCACTAAAAAAACAATCTGCAGAAATCTGTGTACATTGCAATTTTTTTCAAGTCTTCTAGAATATGTAGTAATAGAGAAATGCCAGCTAGAGAATTACTGCAAATTAATGTATTATTTGTGCTACACATTTCTGACCTTTTATCCTCTTTTCTGCCAACATTCAGATAAGTCAGACTAACTCAATTTTAATGAGGACAAAATGGTGGAAGAAAATAGTTCTCAGTCACAAATGCACGTTTGTATAAATTCAGTTGCATGAATTTTTGCCACACAAAAAAGAAACCAAAACACAGAAGAGTCTAACTTCTAAAACCAATAACTATCACTTAACAAAAACTCACGTTGCTAAGACTAAGTAGTGACCAAGAGATACAAATGTATTTTAGCATAATTATCCCACTTTTTTTTTTTTCCCAAAATGTGAAAATTCGCAAGTGTACTTCCTTGGAAATACATTTGTGAAAATTAGTCTTGGGGAAAAAAAAAGAGAGGTCAGTGAGCAAGCAAATTTTATAAAGCAGAGTCTAGTTTGCTGCTGTTAAACTGGAGTCTTGCTCAATCCATCATATTATGCAAAGAGATCACAGCATTACAGAGAGAAATTAATTTCACTGGAGCTGAGGTTCAAGCTGCACATGTTCCAATTTCATAACATATGATTAAAACTAAAGAGAAATTTAAATGAACTTTCTTGTATTTCCATACAATAAAAGACCATTTGAGTTGGATGCTACTCAGCAATCCCAGAACTCGGAGTATGATCCAAAGCCAACTGTTCAGACTTTCAGGTTCTGGGGAAGCAACTAAATAGTTTCAGTCAGGAAAATCATGGACTACAGAACAAAAGCAGAGGAACAGTTTTTCTATAATTCATCAACATGGATATAATTATACTGTTGAACCTTATTATGAACTGCAAGACATAAAATCATGACAGATTTTATTAGTTTTATTATTAAAGGTTTTTTATTGCTTTTAGCTTTGTAGCCAGATTTACCCCTGAAAAACCACAATAATTCTATTAACTTAGTTGTTTTCAACCTATTTTTGTTGGAATGCTTGTTTTTCTGAGGTGGCTTTGCCCTTAAAAGAGCATAAGGCTCTTCTAAAGAACTGGCCAGCCCCTCCTCCTCCCCACAGCTCTGCCATCCAGCTCAGTGCCATTACTTTTAATAATGTGGCACATTTCCAAAGCTTTATCAGCGTCAATTCACTGGGCACCTCAGCAAGTCAAAAGGTGCTCAGTGCATGAAGCTATTTACTTCTCTTTCTTGGACTCTATTTCTTATTTTAATTAGAAAAGGATGCACAAATAGAAGCAGCTATGAATATAGTACTTATCCAACAGATTCCTTCAAGGCAGAGACTTAACAGCAGACACAGCTTCATTAAACTTACAAAATTACACTTCATCCTCTGATTTTTTAGAATTCAAGTACAATTATTGAAGTGCCTATCAGCAAGTCAGTAAACACAGTATATGAATATGATGCTCAGAGTGAAACTCCTGTAATGCTCTTTTAGTATCTGGAGCAATGCTATTTACAAATCCTGGCTGGAGTGAGTGTGCAAGACACTTACATCAATCTTTATCCATTTCAATTACCAACAAAGGTAATATCACAGCCAGCATACATTTAACATTAGATGGCACATATCTGGGCAGACCTGAGAAGCTACAGAATAAATATTGATATATTAAAACAGAGTCTATTACTCACCTTCTGAATAAACCACTGATTTTAATTTACCTACAATTTTGTAACAGCATCTTTCCAAGGAGGAAATTAGATTTTTACATATCATAGCAAATCACAAAGCCAAAATGTCAATTTCATATATCAAGCAATTACTTGTACTGTTTATTTTTGGGAAAAATTTTTAACATATATTTACTCAGAAAGCCACATGGGTCCCTCCAAAATAAATAGGGGCTATAATTCTTGCCAAAAAATCCACAGTTCCAGAGATCTACTCATCAATTTCCTGCAGCATTAATGAGGAAAGGTGCTGAGACAGTCATTCATACTGTCTTTATGATAAGACTAACCTACAGGGCAAATCAAGATTAAGGACAAAGGGAAGACAAATGGATAGAATCCAGAATGAGGGGTTTTTTAATGCCTTGCTTGAAATTTTTGTTTGCCATCTCAAATGTAAGTACTACACTCAAAGTACACATGAAAATGAAAGATATTCTCCCAACAGGAAACTACATAAGAGGAGAAATGGAGTTATTTTTACCTAAAGATTTATTTGGCTAGGAGTTGGGAGGAGGGGGAAGAGGCCTCGTTACTCATTCCTTAGAAAGCACCTGTGAAATTGCTACGAGTTACCTTTATAAGAAGAATTAAGTTTCAGTTAAGAAACACAAGGTCAGAAGTCACAGTGACCTGGCTCTCCCAGGACATACTCTGCCACTGTCAAAGGCACGTGAAGTTGCTAAAATCTCAGGACACTCCTTTCAGAAATATTTGCACTTGTACTCTTAACTACACCAGAACTACATTTCCATCTGAATATCTGGGGGGTTTTGGCTTCATGCTAGTTGGAAAGGAACCAGCGACAGCCTATTTTAATGCACAAGAAGGCCTTGAGGAGTCTTACACACTTAAGAAAAAAGGCTTAGAAAGGATGTAGTAAATTCACCCCCAGGCATTTGAGAATACAAATCCTTGCATAAACCACCCTCAAAGTGGGCATGGTTAATAAAATATGCAAGCCCACTGGCATAAAGGACAGTGCCAAACATAACCCTCTGTCATACACCCACTTTTCCTCTACTATGATCTCCATGTGATTCATGCTGAGATGCAGACACTCTTTTTTAAAACCTTGTGACATTTTAATTTTTGTAATAGTTCCTTTGTACATCCTTGCCAGGCTGAGACAGTCTGTATTTCTGAAAGAGATATATCAGCATTAGGAAATGACCAGCTTGCTGGACTTAGGCTATAGACACTGGAGATGGTTCTGCCAGTGCTAACCTTGGCACCCAAAGTTTTGGGGGATCAGTCCAGATGCATTTGAGCTGGCTCTCTGTGACTCAGCTAAAGCCCAAAAATAGAGCTGCAGCGTGGTTGCTGGCTGAGCCAACGAGCCTGCCAAGGGCATTTATCACTTTCCATCACTGTAAACCTGCCCTTAGCAGCTCACAACTTAGCAAACATGACCTGCAAACAAGGCCCGGCTTCTGCTCCTGACAGGAGAGGCACAGTCACATGGAGCTTTCTGTAGCAATAGCAAGGATTTTTCATTTTAGTCACAGCACAAACTGTCTCACACAATAAAATAGTCCACCCAGCATTCTATGAAGGGAGGTGATTATATTCTCACCCATATTCTAAAGAAATTGAGGCAAACAGATGATATTCAAATTGCTTCTAGTGACATAAGCTTTAGGGCAAATAGTATCACCGTGTGTTTTTATTCTCAGACATGTTTTTCTTATTTTCTCTGCCTTCTTTTTCACTGCTTTCTGGTGCTTTTTCCTTCTCTCACAGACACCACCTTAGTTACTCTCACATTAGCTACTGCCACTTCAGTGGAAATAACAAGACAGAATTTATCACTAAGCCCCTCTAAATGTGCTACTAAGCCCTTCAAGTCCTAATTGATTTAGGAGGCTGGCCCAGCTGATAATGTTCTCTAATCCAGACACTATATGTTCGACCTGATGGAATAAAGAAACCTTTGGAGAGATTTGAAATGCTTTAACCAACTCTGAGGCTTCATATGCTCTAACCCTACTCTTGGTGTCTGTGCCTGCATCCCTCTGGCCCTGGGTTTCCTCACAAGGGACACGATGACACCCAGAGCCAGTCTTCCTGCTGTGCTCTGCTTGTGTCTGCACAGCAACATCACTACACAGCACATTATTTAACCCTATTTTCTCTCTGTTTACCTTACCTAAGCAAGCAGAAAAGCTGCAAGTTACAGTTTGGTTTTCTGAAGGAATTTTGAAGTTCAATCTAAAACTCACACATCATTATTTTGGTTGCAATTTGGTAAGACACCAGCCAGCATCAGGAGCTACACAGCCAAGTGCCAGCTGATCAGGCTTCTTCTCTGTGAGATTCTTAAATAGCTCCACTGCCAGGTTCTCATTATATAAAAATATCCAAACCAAAAAATTCCCCTTCCAGCTCTCTCCTTCTGGACTAACCAGATGGCTGAAAACAAACAAACAAATAAATAAAACACTGAGAAAGAAAAGCAAAACCAAATCAAAATAAATCCTGACTACTTTTTGCTTAGTAGCCAGTTGATAAAATCTCCTGCAAGGCCAAGGTGAATTGGGCAGGTCTAGTTACAGACCACATGTGACACCTGCCAGCCCTGAACAGGCAGGAAGAGAGTCCTGACTGCTGGCATGTAAAGCATGTAGGGAAGAGGAGTGGGTCTCCTCCATATCTTGTTTCTTTACTTGGGAAAAGGAAGAGCTGAGGGCAAGCCAGAGGGCTCTTTCAAAGCATAGGGGAGACTACAGGGAGTCCAAAAAACCTCATTAATGCCTCCTGGGAGAAATGAAATGCTGACACATTGTCTTGCAGAGTATCAACAGTATTAACTTGTAGGGTTTTTTCCTTACATTAAACACATATGAATTGCAAGGACATTGGGAAATTGTAGGTTGTTATAAAAACATCCAACATGCTCAGAGCCTGAAATACAATGACAGAAAGCTGATAAAGAATATAATAATTTATGAGCCAGTCTCATAGCACCATCCACATCCAATTTGTTTCCTTCTCCTAGCAAATGATTGTTTTCCTCTAACTGCTAATAGCAAATCTTGGCAGATCTTTGAAACTTGTTGTAGCAGGATGTTCTGCCTAGAGTGGGGTGAGATAACTTGAACAATACCTGATTAGGAAAGCTCTCAGTGGTGAATGGAGCAGGGGGTGTGCTGCTTTTGGTGTTGAAGAATGCAGAAACCAGCCTGACTGATCAATCCCAAAGTTAAACACTCTGAGGTAAAACAAAGTACCTGATAAAAGGAACTAACAACTGATACTACTGACAACTAATCTAGAGATGCTGCCCTGACACAGCCAGCCTGCAGACTGGCAGTTGATCACTTCATACTATCAAAGCCCAGTCTCACTTTTTAATGGCAGTGTCTTCTAACATACCCCTTCTAGTGTGTGTGGAGATTCCCCCCTTGTGTGGGGGTGCCCCTCAAGGTTATTCTTTGAGGATGAGTGAAGATTTACCCAGGATTTTTCATGTGGGTGAGTAACATCAGTCTCTACTTGATAATTGGTTCTGCTAGCTTTAATACAATTGTTTCAAAATTGCTTCATCAGGCTTCCAGTCTGAAATGTTCACACGTCCCTGAAACAGCCCATCTGATACTGGCAGGGTTTGCTCAGCTCTCCATCCTTCTGAGAGAAATAAATCTGCTTCTGCACAGTTTACTGAGTGTCATTCTTCAGGACTAAAAACCCCCCAAGTTCCTTTTAATGCTGAATGAACTTTACAGATCTGTCACATCTCAGACACAAGGACTTGTCCAAGTGTCTGAGGTGAAATCTCTTCCCTTTCCACTGCTGCAGTACTGCCCATGCCAGCTAGGTCCTGTCTTCCAGCTCAGTGCAGACAGCCCGTTAATGGGCTGTGCATGCAGAGTCTGGAATCCTTCCAGAGGACAGGAGATCTGTTTATGTTACTGTCCTACACAGCTCAGTCATGGCACTCCTGTCAGAGCCAGGGATGCCAAAGCTGAAGCACTGGATCACAGCCACAGTCAGTTCTGGACCACAATGAATTGAAAGAGTGGAGTGTCACATGGCTCATGACTACCTATTATTCTCATCAGTGCTTGATAACAATCCAGATCTTTCAGAGCTCCCAAACTCACACAACACTGGGAAAGCAGCAGGCAGGTATTTTTATATGTGACGGTTTGCTCTGTTCAACGATCAGGTGCCACCAAGCCCCACAGCAACTCCTTGGCATCCTTCTCAGCAATTCCACTAAGGAGCCCTGAGAATGCTACTGCCATGTGCCATTGGAGAGTGCCTCTAGATTTGTGAATAACTATTCAAAGCCATTCTATTGGCTCTGCTGTGACTTTTGGGTGCCTTTCAAGAAAAACAAAAGACTTTCTTCAAAGCAAAATAAATCTGCTCTTTCACCACAATTAACTGCACTTTGCATGGAATTGAAACAAAACTACAAAAAAGAGACAGAAAAATCCACAGTGTTCATACTTGCAAGCTTTTACTGTATTTGTAGTGAAAAGCTAGATTTCTGAGGCTGACTTTGCCATGATTATCCCAAGAAGCCTCAGCATTGCACTTGACACTAACTGAAGAGGGAAGTAGCTCTCTTCAGAGAGAGCAACTGGCGAAGTTGTCCATTCCATGCCATTCCTGGCACAGCAGACAGCCAGGGCTGTCCCCAAGGCAGCCCACTCTGGCCAAGCAAGAGCCACAAGAAGCCAGGCTTTTTGCTGGGGCAGAGGACAGAGGCCATGGGAGGCAGCAGTCCTTGTCAGGAACAGCCCTTCCCTGGCCATCTCCACAGCTCACCTCACACTCTGTGCCAGCTGCATATCTCCCTTCCTGTGGCAAAGGCAGCTCAACCCCAGCCATGCCACATCCTCTCTCCCTCTTCAGGATGACAGCCTTGCACTACTCCCAGGGACAGAGTTATGGGACTAAAAGAAGAAGAATATTTGAGCCTTATAGCCTCTGACCAGTGTCTGGCAAGGGGGTGTCTGAATCTGGCTGTAGTTTTCTCTCTGGCCAGTGTGCTCAAAGATCAGGTGCAGAGAGAAGCTGAATTTCATTTTAGCTCCAGTGGTGCTGCTTGGAGTGAGGGCTGTGCTGAAACATCTTTGCAACAATCATTAATGGACATCAGTCCCTAGGAGCAAAACTGTGACATCTTTCAACTTTAAGCCAGTTAGACAGAAATAGCTAAACAGTTTTGAGAATAAACCCATCTATTTCATACAGGAATTATGATAAAAATCTGTTAAACACACTGAAAAAAAACCAAAAAACCCCAACAAAACAACTAATTGCTAGTTTTCCTGTAAACATGCCTGGCCAGCTCCTAGCACAGTGACAGCAGTGTGAGCTCCTGGGCAGAGGACAGGGCTGTACAGCTTTATCCAGCCCCAGACTTGGCTGGAAGGTAGGAACTTCCCTTTGGGCAGCTGTGAAAAGGCCTTGTCTCCCTGATTTACACAGGTAGGGTGTGAATGGCTCAGAGGCTGAGGCCTGCTCAGCCAAACACCCATGTGTGCATGAAATTAGAATGTCAACATTTGATTCATGCTGCCAGGCTGTGACTGTGAAACAAATTATGTCAGTGGGTGGCAATTGCAATATTAGTCTAAGCAGATAACATTTAGCTAAAAGGAGGGGCTCAGTTCACATTCTTCTCTCTACCATTTTAATATGTCAACATCATTAGACTTAGAAGGCCTGGAATTTTGTCAGAATGGAAAAAATATGGAGACAAAGATATTATAGGTTGAGAGAGGGTTTATGATAAAGCACAAGCAGCACAATCCAGATAAAGGTTCAGCAATTTCATTACTGCTCCTTTACCACATACCTTCATTATGAACAGTTCAGTCTTTAAATTTTGTCACCCCCCTCCTCCACCCCAACCCACCCCCATTTAAAGATTTTAAGAACAGTGACTGAACAGAGTAGAATGGAATGCCAAACAACATCACCTACAGTATGTTAAAAATTGCCTCTTTAAGGAAGAAATGCCATTTACTAATTCATTTTTTATTTAAAAAGCCTTGGAAATGTTTGGCTTGAGCAACCAAACTTCTGAACACATGAAAATAAGGTTCTAATTCTGGCTTCTTTTCAATACAAAGAAATACAAATTAGTTTTTTAGAAGACAGAAAAAAACGCAGGTTTTTCTAAGTTGCTCCTTGCATTTTAAAGTGCATTCCTATGAAATCAACAGTTTTTGAGATGTGAAGTCAACACTTTGTAGTAAAATTGATTTTAGAAAAAAACCCCAAACATATTTGAAAGCAATACAGGATACTTAAAAGTAACTGGGTTTAATACAGAATTAATGACAAAATACACAAAACTCCCCATGGTGTAAAGGTGGAAGATATCCTAAGAAAAAGTAGTTGTTATTTTCTTCTGCTCTCATTTAATTACCAAAAAGTGCCTGTATCAGAAGACAATATTACCATAGAAGTTTTCATAATCTTAGCTTCATTTTTTCCCCTTGTTTTAGCTGGCAAAATGGCAGAACATCAATTTCAGGTTTTATTCCATAGCAAACACCCATGTTGTTAAAGTTAATACTGTGATAAATCTTACTTGTAACAGTGAAATGTTTATAGAAGCAGCCACTCACAGTTGCAGAACTAAGGATCAGCAATCACCTTTCTAGGTAATGTATAGAAATACAGAGTTTTTGGGAGATTCTAGCAAAAATTCATTTATCAGCTTGATCTTTCAGCTTACAAAAACTAGCTTTATCCAAAAGTCATTAAGAGGGAAAAGGACTGTAGGCACCTCCACTGCCTACCGCCCTGTGCTGTGTATTCCAGAGCAGTCACACATCTGTCCCTGTGCCCCATCCCAGAGCCATGCCCAGCTCAGCCTGGCTCTCACTGCAGGCAAGGAAAATCTCATCACTGGGGCAAATCCCCACTGCCTTCCTCACCTGAGAAATTCCACTGAAGGGGAATTCAGAAATTCCACTAAAGCGGATGTGCCAAATTAATCACTGCCACATCTCCAAGGGCTTCACCAAAGACCAGTTTGATTCAATAGGAATTTTCAGTAGGCCAGGACTGGGTGCATGGACTTCAGTGGGAGCTAGATGGGTCAGAGAATAAAAACCCAGGTAATTTACCCATCAGACTTTGTAAAGATTAATTTAAACTGACTTCAAGAAACACACATTGCAGTAACACACAAACATGTGTGTGGCCCAGCTATCATTTTACAAGCTCAAGAGTCAAACTCTGCTGCCAGTGCAGTTACTATGTGGTGTAACAGGGATTTCCAGAGCCTTAAAAGTTAAAGTCCTTATCATGTTTCTGCAGTAGTCTTTTAAAAAATAGGTTTATGTGAAGGGACTATAAAGACTCAGACTATAATATTTAACTACTTGGAAAAAACCGAACAGACAATGCGGATATTACTGACTCCCTTAATTCAATTACACTTATTGTATTTTTAACAGATGTTACAGTGTGACCTTTACAAATAACAAAAAAAAAAAAAAAAAGGAAAAATTAAGGAAAAATTCACAGTAGGAGAATGCAATTTTCATATTGCTTCACCTACTTCAGGGTATGTAATCTTAGAATCTTTTCAAAAGGGAGGATTTGTCATTCAGATCTTTCAGAATTGTCCAAATTGATAAAAAAGGTTCAAAAGTGCTGATTTTTTCTCTCTGTGATATAAACTGTTGAGCTCCCAAAGCTTTCATTTAAAAAAAAAATCTGCTTCCATTAGAAGTTACATCTTTGTCAACAAACAAACAAAACAATGGAAATGTCTCTCTCCAGTTCAGCACACTCGCCTCTCCATCCCCCCACCCAGTAATTAATAAGGATATAATAAGCCAAATAAAACAGAAGAAAAAAGTACAAAAGTATAAAAACTGGGGAATTGAAAACTATTTTTGTCTCTTTGGACTACTTTATGTCGAGGACAAATGTCTGGAGGGAACATTGTAGTCATTTTAAAAGCTCAGCTATTGCCCCTGTATAGAAAATAAGTGTAAACAATCCAACTTCTCCAAAGGTAATTTGGTAGCAGCGTTTACAAAGAGGAAAGCAGAAAAGACAGCAGTAAGACTGCAGTAAAGATTCTTTCTTTATGGTGTAGTGACAGCCTTGTAACTTCTCCATTATGATGGGAACCCCAGCATAAAGATTGCATTATCATCTGTGGTTAACTGTCAAATGCATTTTAATGCTTTATTTGGGAGAGCTAAGTTAAAGACAAAACAATCCTTCTCTTCTTAATCTATCCATCTCTGAGAATGTAAATACAGCTTATACTTGTGTGTCAGAGTGTGGGGAGTTAACTGTATTCTTTCAGCTTCGTGTAGATTCCTGAAGATCAGAGAGCTGAGTAAACAATATTTTGATGTAAACAGATTATCAACATGAGAGGAATGACCGTCTGGTCACCTGTGGGGGTTTATTCACTTAACACTTCCACCCCATAAAGACAATTGTGTGCAATCAATGCATATAGGGCCTTTCACTGGGTTGCTAAGTGATACGTAGTGTCAACAGAAAAATGCATGATGTACAGAAGGGCTGCTCAACAGCCAGGAGAAAACAACACACATGGATGATATTTTAAACTTAATTCAGTGCGTTATGAAGATTGTGACAGGCACGGTGGCTGACCAGAAAGCACTTCAAAAATTTGACTTTATAAAGTTGGATCTCCCACGTGTGTAAAGAGTTTAATTTGGTAACAAGTGAATCACAGCGCAGAGCTGTAGCTGGTTCAAATAGGAAAAGCCAACCCAGCAGGGAAGCACTGAATATTCATTCACTGGAAGGCACAGCAGTCATTTTACAATCCAGGCTTCAATATATGAGCAGATCATTTGTCTAAGATTGTATATGCATTCTCTCATTTTCTTCATCTCTGGAAACTATTTTAGTAAAAGCCCAGAAGCTGTTTTCAACAGTTTCTTCAGAATTTCTAAAGAAAGGAAAGAAAGCTGAATGGCATCACACTGCCCCATACAACCATGAAAACCTGTTTTGTGGGACATTCTTGAAACCAACCCAGAAAGAAACCCTTAAGAGGTTTTGTATTTATTTACCCATTCTCTGCCCACCACCTACTTGATAGGTTTTATATTCAAATGCAAAACACATCTGCTTTTGTTCTAAGGATTCAATCTGATTTTGGTCCGATTTACAGAACAAATCCTGAGAAATCCAGTCTTTTGCCAAATTTTATTTTTCTAATAGCTGCACACAGCAAACAGAAAACATCCAATTCCCCCAAGCTTCTCTAAATCACTTGCAATGATAGTTCAGCCTACTGTCATATTCCAAGGTTCCTCAGAGACCAAAAAGCTTTGACCAAACATGTTGCTTGCTGGATCATTAGTGCTATTTTCTGCAGAATACAATTCCCAAACTCACAGCTTTTTTTTTTTACAAGATATCAGAGAGCTCTGTGTTCACCAGGCTGCTCCTGACAGTACATGGGAAAAGTGAGGATCTCTGGTGACAGAAGTGGTAACTCATGTATCAGACAGGTCTAGATAGGTTTGTAAATCCCTGAGCTTTCAAAAGGATAATTTTTATTAATATATAGTGGTTTCTTCTTTGAAGGGATTTGTATTTAACATATTTCAGAGGAATTTTCATAAACAGGAAACTATTTTATTGAGTGAACCTCTTCTGAAATGCTACCTAGGTTCAGGTCAGTGAAGGTTGCCACTGGTGCTTTTGAGCTACATATAACCAGATGTGATCTACTCAGAAGCCTCAACTTCCCAAAAGCACTTGCAGACTTCAGCCCAGGACACACAAAACAAAGAAATACAGAGAAGTCCTTCCACCAGAAGGCAGAAAAGTACTGAGCAGAAAGGAATCAACCCGTTCAAGGAAAGAAGGATAATTAGGTTTTGAATTGTGTCACTAATAGTTTCCTAAACAAGTCAGTTTGCTGGATTTCTAAACTGAAAATATACCAAGTCAATAAAGAGAAGTTTGGAATTCTAATTTTGGCAATATACTTGGGTACGTGATGATTTTTGAGGACAGTAGAAATTAAGCTCCTTATACAATCAGCTTGAAACTGAATTTGAATTAATAAGTTAGATCTGATTCCTAATAAAACTAACTGTGAAAATTATATCTTTTAATAATAATGTGTAATTACTAGAATCAAAATATTTCAATAGTTTATTACTATTAATAAAATTAAACTACTGAGTCAGGAAGAGAATTTTATGTTCATCTTCAATGAACTATCAGATTGCCTGGAAAATAACTACAAAAAGATTTGTCTACCCTGTAGAGAATTCCCACTCTACTCAGAAAAGCCCTCTATAAAAACTAAAATTAGAATATCTACCTTATATACTGGTAAAAATACTACCCAGTCAACCCCTTCTCTCCTCCCATGTGCTGTGCTATTTTTTTGTAACAATTTTTAAGAAGGAAAAAGGAAAAAAAGGCACAACCCACAAGTGTAGCAAAGCTTTGATGCCATTCACAGCAGTCAGTGCGGCGTAGCAAACACAGCACCGCTCCAGTGAAAGAATGAAGGAAATGAGGCTGAGCACAGATTCTACTTCTGAGCCACACACAGTCTGTGGAAGCATCTCACATGCTGGCAGCAAAGTAAATTCTTCTAAGGGCAAATTCTTCCCCTACCTGGAGCTGTGTAAGGAGTGTAAAATCTCAGTCTGAATTTTGCTGGTTCCAGGACCCTTGGGCTGTGTGACACAAAGACAACAGAGCATCCTATCTCTTTATGCCAATTCTCCTCTGATAACAAGCCATAAATCAGAGGTGCTGGAAGAGGTGGCTCTGGGTTACAACAGGCCCAGAATAATTTAGGAATAAACTCCCTATATCTTCAGCTCAATCAGTTTTGGGATGAAACAGTTTTACTTGTCTAACAACAGTTCTTGGTGCAAAATTAGGAAAAAAAAAGGCTTCTTGTGTTTACTTGTCAACATCAAATGACACATTCCAAACCTTGTTTTAGAAGTCTGTGTCTAAGACTTGCTTCACTACACAACTCTTAGTCTTGGACCTCAGCATTTAAAGGTATGTGTGTGCCCTTGGTGGGTGTGTGCCAAGAAGGGCAATGGCACCTGGCCCGTACCAGCAATGGTGTGGCAACAAGACCAGGGATGTGGAAGATCAGGCAGCTACAGAGGCTGAGCTGGGTAGTGCTGCCAACCCTTTGGCCCTGGTACAGTGGAAGCCGTGGGAGAGATGAACTCAAGGCAAGAACAAAAGTGAAGACATCGCGTCTGGTCACTCTGACTGCTCTGACAAGAGGACCTGATAACCAAAAAGATTGTGTTGCTACGGGAACAGGGCTAAAGGGGTCCATGTGGAAAATTTTGTAGGGAATTTAGAACTATAAATACGAGTGATCTGTGTAATAAACTGGCTTTGCTTGCATAGCATGGGCCATGTCTCTCAATCCCCGTAAATGGTGCCCCGTGGGAGGAACAACAGTTCCCCTACCTGGCCCTCCAGCAGGGAGCCTCACAGAACTGGAAGTGCTGCTGAAAGGAAGCAGGAGTTTGCCAGCATCCATCAAGTGATTGTCCCTCAGTACAGGGCACCGCTGAGGCCACACTTTGAGTTCTGTGTCCAGTTCTGGGCCACTCATGAGAAGAAGGACATCGAGGTGCTGGAGCACATCCAGACAGAGGTGATGGAGCTGGGAAGGGGCTGGAGCACAGGTCTGATGAGGAGCAGCTGAGGGAGCTGAGAGTGTTTAGTTTGAGGAAAAGGGGGCTTGAGAGGGAGGGATCTTATCACTCTCCAACTCCTGAAAGGAAGGTGGAGCCAGGTGGGGGTTGGTTTCTTCTCCCAAGTACCAGGAAGAGAGGAAGTGGACTCAAGTTGTGCAAGGACAGGTTTGGGTTCAATTTTAGGAAGAACGTCTTCATGGAAAGCACAGCCAAGCACTGTAAAGGGCTGCCCAGGGAGCAGAGTAGATTAGATTGGCCAGATGGAGTCCCCATCCCTGCAGACACTGAAAGATGTGTAGGGTGGCAGTGAGGAACATGATTTTGTGGTGGGCTTGTCAGTGCTCTGTTAAAGCTTAGAATTGATCTCACAGGTCTTCTCCACCTAAATGATTCTGTAATTCCAAGGACTTGGCCTTTATAAGTTAATGCAAAACTAAAATGGGTCTGAAGTTAAAAATTTATTTGGTCTTTTATTTCCTGAGTCAGCATATTGCTCTTTGAACACCTAAGTGTGCAATTGCACAGTCAAGTATCAATCCACACAGGTTCTGTTTAACTGTGAGACTGCCCCATGTTCAAGGTAACCTCAGCAATACCAATTCTGAACTGCCTTCCTGCCCCCAGTTTGAACAGGGGAAAAGAATTTCTCCTGAACAGGAGAAATATTCCTATATGAATCTCTAGAGATTTGTTCCAAGCAGCTTGTTCTTTTTAACACAGAATGTGTCTGATACAGCCCCAGGATCCCCAAGACTTAAAGAGCAAAAGCTGTGAGTCTCACAGAGCTTGTTCACCTGGAAAGGTCTGTGAAGAAAAACTGGCTGCTGCTGTGACTGTGGCAGCAAGTCTGCTCCTGCACTGTCATGTACACAGGGTCTCACCAGTACCCGGACCACTGCTCTTTCCAGTCTGGTTTTTAGGCAAATTTGGATAAGGCTGCTCACAGAGTGGAGGATGCTCTCAACCATTGCACTAGAGCACAACAGGAACACACGGACACTGCTTCCTCAGGCAGGGAAAAAGAAGGAAGTTTTATTTACACGTAGTGTTTATATAGGGTTTTGGGACCGACCGTGAATTGGAGGATGAGGTTACCACCTCTCCAACCACACTGGTCAATGAAAAGTCCATCAAACCTTCTCCGCCCAGGAGAAAGGAATGAAAAACAAAAAGACAGTTAGCAAAACATGTGCTACGTTTACATGAAACAGCGTGAGAAACTCCAGTACAGAAATGAAAACATCAGAAGGTTGAAAAATCAGGGCAACACTCAACACCACTGCATTCAGGCAGTTCTGATTTAGAAGGCAACATCAAACCTCGTAACTCCTCCACCCAATTCCCCCCATCCTCTTAACACTCAGGGGAAAAGGGTTACTGCAGCAGTGAGAAGCATCCCCCAGCCCACATGGAGGGATGGGAACTTTTGCACCCCAGTTGTTTGGAGGAAATTTCCTAGGAAGAGAATGAGAGTTTTGATCTGTTTCCATTTATCAGGAATACAGCAATAAAACGCTCTTTTATCTAAAAGCACTGATGCAATTAAGTTCAGACTAGCTGAAATACCAGGCCAAACTCAGCAACACTGCTGGACAAAACTGCTAGACAACAGAGGATATTTAGCTTGTCCTAAATGGACAGGTAGCCTGAAAAGCTGGAGTAGAAATCTTGGCCACTGTAACTATTGTTAGGTGGCTAACACTGGAAAGTAAGCAACAAGGGCTTAAGTGGAGGTATCTCGGGGGAACACTCGACCAGCACTAGATTACAGCAACCAGTCTTGGGGAAATCTATCCTCAAAACGTTCTCAAACCCTCTGTCACTGGAAACAAAGGAAATGTTTGCTTTTAATTTCTGAGTCTATGCAGAGATGAAAGGACTGTACAACAGCCTTCAACAATACTGAAAAGCTTTTCCATATAAAGTAGCCAATTTACTGTTATGGTTACACTTAAGTCAATTAAAATGTTTTATTTGCAAGGATTTGAATCTCTTACCTTCATTAACATTTAGCAGTAAATGGGAGAAAAAAGGTAAATAAAATATTATCTGGCTTTTTAAAGGTCATTCCAGCTTGATCATTATGAAACACCAGGTAGGAACACAGAATGTGCTCCTTTGTGTGGATATAATACAAGCAGCCAGTGTAGAATAGTTCCAGTGGAAGACAGCAAACACCAGGTCACTGGCTGAGAGTCTGTAGCGCTCGTATTTAATACATGCTTAATTACAGCCACCCTTTGTTCATCTGACTTGAGATAATTTTCCTTTTTTTGATCGAGCCTCCCATCATAAATCACCCTCATCAGAGAGCATTTAACTGATAGACCTATTCTTAGCACCTGCTTTTAAACAACCCTAGGCTAGCAATCCAAACTGATGAAGTGACATACCTAATGCTTTGCATGCCTTTACCAAAGGAATAGTCAGCAAGGTTCTGGAATCTGGGTCCTACCTAGGCTGGAGGGTGTGTAGGAGGGCAACTCCTCTACTGTAATTATGCAGTGATTGCAGTGTCTTACTTCAAGAGCTTTCATATTCCTGTTTATTAAAAAGAATAACATGGTTTTCAAAATTCATTACCACAAACCTCTTTCAAATGAAGATTTTTATTATTTGTAAATAGATATAAAACTAACGATGCAGGAAGACCCTGAGTTTTTAATATATAAAAAAAATTAGACCAGAAAGTAAGAAATATTTGTGCTCCTGTGGGCAAACATTTATTCAAACACACAGTTTACATTAAGCTTGCTTCTTTCCCTTTTACTACATCCCTCACTGCTGATACTAATAGGAAAATAGAAATTCCCCACAAACGACAGAACATCCACAGCAAAATGCCACCTACAACAATACACAGTTATTTTCCATCATATCATTGTCCTTGGTAAACAAATTGTCCTCAATGCAGAACTACAAATAAAAGCTCTCTACAAATGTTTAACATGAGGGTTCAAATGCTGAAAATCTCCACTCAATGCACACTGAAAACTAAACCCCTGCCCCCAAGGCCAGAGGAAAAGAGACCCTTAAAAACCTTAAAACTACAGCATCTGAGAGACTTTCCCAAACAGTTGACATCATCAGTCAGGAGTCCTGCAAGCAACTGAACAGCTCAAATCTCATTACCCTCATCAAAGAACACAAGTTGCAATGAAATCCCCAGAGCTCCAAGGCAAGTGCAGACTAACTGAATTTACGCATGGGTGTATACTAAAGTTTTAATGAGTATTTAGCTAATGACAAATTACTCTGTCTAAATTAAATTTTCATAACCACAAAATTTTCAAGAGGATTTCTTTCATTTTCAAGAAAATGAAGACTCCCAGCAAATAATAAATGCCTTAGGATTTTGCAGTGGATACTTCAAATGTTTTTGTTGGGTAGTGATTCAGTGATTAAAATCAAAAGATTATTTATTTATTTGTTTATTTCTTCTCCTTGACTATCTATTCCTCACACAGGTGCTTCAACCATTTTGTATTTCCTGTGGAGGAACCAAGAGGTTCCTCTTGTCCAAAGAAAATAATTAAATGCTTGCTCTTATTTCCATAGGAGTTGTGCGTGTGAAAAGCCAATAATTCAAGAAGCAAGATTAAGAGACATGGGATTGAAAATATAACCTGAACCTCATAATTAAATCTTAAGCCTTCCAGTTAAAACCTTCCCTTATCTAAACTAGTGGACAGCACAGACTGCACTATTAAGACAACTAAATCTACACAGCACCCTATACAGCAAAACACACAACATGATGTAATTAAATGTTACCCTCTCATTCAAAGCAGGCCCATCAGTGGTGAAAGCTGCAGCAGTGTCAGACCCACCTGGTGGATGCAGGGCAATGCCCAACTCCCACATCCCACTGGGTCAGGATGAGCACTCCGTGGGTGAGAGAGGGGCACCTGCCCAGGAGCTGCTCATCCTGCACAGGAGCTGCCACCATGCACCACACTGGCTGTGTTGACTTGGGCTCAACATAAATTTTTTTAATAAAGTGCAAGACCTGGATGTTTCAGCCAAGTTGAAGGTCACTTGCTAGAATCAAGTAACAAAAGAGTCAGAAGTACCACAAAATTGTTGCTGAGGTAAAAACTACGATACAAATTACCATGACTGAGACACAGACCTCATCTGACTCTACAATGATTGTCACCACCACAGCACACACTGAAATGTGACTTGGAGAACCAGTGAGGCAGTAAGGCTCTTGGCTACTTCCACAGAAAGCCATTCTAAACTTTATTTCACAAGCAGCTGCTAGAAAATGTTTATCCAAGAGTTCTGTAAGAACTGCTTCAGGCAAGGGTGACTATTATATTGCACCCACTTTCTTGGCAGGGTGGGGAGCAGAAATAAAATATTTTATGCCTTTCTGCTGCTACTTACAGAATGTAAAACATAGAAAATCTGGAGGTGAGATTTTAATTGCTGATTTAGGAATAGCTGATAATTAACTAACATTCTCTTCAAACGTAGTTTTCTCTATGACCCGGTAACCAAGCAACAGGAAAAGTAACAATAGAAAAGTGTGATAATAAAGCCTTTTTTTATAAATACAGAAATTATATTTTCAAGCTAATAATTATTTCTTATTCTGTGTGTAAATTTATTTCTGTCTCATACTGAAAGAGCCTGGACCAAAAAAGGAAATGCAGTTAACATTAAATAAATGGAATATTTGGGAACAGCATTAGGCTACATCTTAATGTGGCCTGCTGTTCAGTACTCACCAGCAACATCTTGCCTATGTTTTGCCAGCATGGAATACACTCACAGAGGAGAAACACTATGAGCTACATTATTCCTTTCCTCACAGAGATAACCGCGACCAAGTGCCAAAAACTTTTGAACTCAAGTCATACACACTAACAGAGACTTAAGGGGAAAGTATGTACAACAATATTTTTCAGTGTGGCTATTAAGACCCTGATCTAGTCTATTTTGCCAGCCCGTGTCCACCCCCTGCATCAGCACCCAGGGCACACACAATCACCTTTTCCTTCAGGACACAGACAGGTGTGTGCAGGTTGCCCCAGGAGACAACTCTCGGACACCCAAATCCAGAATTCCGAGCACCACTGAAAGACTGGGGAAGAAACACCATTCTGACACAGAAACATCTGCAGATACATTTCATACTGAGTGTGGGAAGGTTTACACAGCCCTTAGGAGGTGTTTTCTACTCTTTAATTTGAGGAGCTCTTTCTCAAGAGCTTTGCTATTTAAGGAACCAATTCCCAGCTTTCATGTGCTATGTCTTTAACAAGATGGGCCTAATCAAGTCTTCAAACATAAGAAAGATCAAAGCCTATATCTGTAATAAAACAAACGATATGTGTCTGGCATGTATTGACAAGGCTACACAGCTTTGGCCCTTCAGTCTCATTATTACTGACATTCATCATACAAAAATCAGGATGGCATACTAGAAGCTCCCTAACTCTCTAGCAAAAATGATGTCAAACAGCAATAACACTTGACTTGACCTCAGTTTTACCTCCTTAATACCTGCAGTGATTTGCAAGCTCAAACAACGAAGCAGCACTTAGAAAAAAATTAAGCCTGTCATTATCACAGTAAATTTGAAGAACAATAATTTTATGGTAAAGACTTTAACTATTCATTGACAGGAACACAACAGAGAAGGGCTGTACAGCTCCCTGATGGACCCTTTGAAATGCTTGCTGGACATCAGTTAAGCCTGACTCCCTGCCTTGAGGCAGGTTGCAGTTACTGGGGCATTTTCTAGATAGGCCTGTCTGGGGCTTGAACTTAATTGAGCAGAATATTAGCTCGGAGATCTGATTCTCCTCTGCTCTGACTAATCAACAATGCCCTGCCCCAGTTAAAGTGGCAAGCAGAATCTCTTGCATTCCCTGGCACATTCAGCCTCAATAATTTTATTCTTCCCCTTTCTTCTCGGAACTGCTCACTCTGTGTTTGTGCAACAGTTCTCTGGACTTGCAGCACACAGAGTGGAAGCACCAACCATCAATTTTTCTTAAATGGCTATAATAGATCAGATTTTAAAAATCCCATGTCAAATTGAAAATTAACCAAATCCATATTTATCTACTTTAAAATATTTGCCCTTTAAGTAACAAAATAAGAAATAAAATCTATACAAAATTTTTAAGAATCACACTTTCACATCACAATAATTTGAAAAATTTGAGTCTCAGTTTTGCATAATTGCATTTTACTTTTAAGGTCATACTAGAGGACCTAAGTTATTTCCAGAAGTCTTTCATTGAAAATATGTCACCACATTTCTCCCAAACATGGTACAAGCTAAGACCTACTACCTTTATGTGACCAACAGGACAACCTGCTTTGTGAGTCCTTCCACTGGATGTGGGAGAAACATGAAAAATAAAAAAATAAAACACTCCCTCCTGAAACAGTCTCTGATATTACAAGAAAGACCTGCAGAGCTGAAGTGACTCTGCTGATGCCCCGAGGTGACCACAGCAGCTGTGTTCCAGTTACTGGTATTCAGCAAAGGTCCCACACTTGTGTCTCTCACTGAAGACAGTTTCTAAAGATAGAAATTTGTTGACTCAGCATTGTGAATTGCAGTATTTGTGCTCTGTATTTTGTCTAATATTAGTGTCAGACAAAAAAGAAAGTAAATTAAGAAAATGCATTCAAGATAAAAGCTAACAGCAAATGATTCCACAGAGCCAGCATTTAAGAACCTTTCAAGCTTCCCTGAAGGAAACAAAGTCTTCAATACTTCAAACAAATCAATACGAGGTTTACTGGTGCTTTGCATTTCAATTGTGTCACCCTCTCCTAATTGTTCTAATGTCAACAATGTCCTATGCTGTTTCTGAATAGTCAGTCTTTTCTTAGATAAAATAACAAGGTTACCACTCATCCCACACGCTGTACAACTGCATAGCCATTTGTTAGGTCCTGCCTTAAAGCCAATTCAACCTTTTTCTATGATCTCTTTTCAGAAGTGTCAAAGTTCTAGCAATCTAACTTTTTGCAGTTTCTTTTAACAGCATAATCTGGCTTTTATGGCAAACTAGCTGTCCACGGGTTATAAGAGCCTTTGCTCCTCAAATGTACTGTATCTGCCCTGCTAATTATCTGTCAAAATCTATATGGAGTGGACAGAACCCAGACTGTCAAAGGGAATTGATGCAATCTATTTTTTTCAAATTTCTTACTGTGTGTCATACATCAAGACATACCTTATTCTGGGACATCAAAAAGTGCTGGCACAGGAGCAATCCAATGCAATGCCTCAGAAAGGCTTTGAAAGGTTTTTATGCTGGACAGCCACATATTTAGCCAGTGAGTGAGAATAATTCAATAGGAATTTTTGGGAACACCTATAGAAAGTGTTTTCACACGTCCTAGTATATGTGTATTAGTGATTACTCCATTATTTGTTTATTTGCTTTTCCATTCACACCACAGTTCCTTTTCAGCCCTCAGTAAGAAGAGTTGTCCAGACAAAGTTCAGTCATTTTATACTTAGTAACAGCACATTGAGATGCCAGCCAGAAACGAGGGGTAGCAGCCCTCAGTTTAGTGCAGTCACCATTTCCAGGGATCAAATCAATAGGGAAGGAAAAATGGAACAGAAAACTTAAACATGTATTTTATCACAGATGAACTAAGTGCAATTTCCAACCACATTTTCTGTTACTTTTTAGTAGCAGATGACAAGAGAATCCTGCCAGCACTGCAGACTCAAGGAAGAGAGGGAAGAGAGCAAACGTGGGTTACAAGTCAATTGTGAATTTTTAGACAAATCCTTTCACACTACCTAAACAGAGGATTCCAGTGTGCCCATTCTCTGGCTCTTTGCAGAGTGAGCATTGTGCACTTCAGAAAACAAAGAAAGCCCCAAACCCCATCTGGTTGTCCTAAATTCTGTTTTGCAAAGTTGCAAGCTTGTCCTAAATTCTGTTTTGACCTAAGACAGGAAAATAATTGAATCAAGTTATATTAATAGCTAACTATAAATATTTACAAATAATTATAGATACATAGGAATGTAAGCTAAATAAATCTAACATAAAATAAAAATACTATGATTAAGACATGATGCAGTTTAATTTTCTCTTGAAGAAATCCCTTTGTGCTATGCTACAGACAAGTGCATCTAAGTATATTTAACAATTTAATATAGAACCACAACTGCCCAGGGAAGTTCAGATCATGAGGGACAACTAGTATGAAATTCAAGTGCTCAAAAGGATGTGGGTCTCTGTGTCTGTTTTTGAACTCTGGAATTCTCTAGTGAAGCAGACAGGAGTAAAATTATTTTTTGAGGTAGTAAAATCATAATTACATATCTAAAGGGGACTTTAAAAAATAAAATAACTGGCAACTTTTAAAAGTGATAAATGATAGGGAATGAGGTCTTCCTGAGAAAGCTGGCTTACAGACCAGGGCAGGTATAAGGCAGCCATGGTACAAATCCCACGGGCATCATGATGATGACAGCTGTCTGTCTCCCTCCACCACAGAAGTCATTATTTTCTAAGGAAAGCAATTGTGGGGTTTTTGTCGGTGGGATTTTTTTTTTTTTGGTGTTTTTGTTTTCTCTTGTTAGAGATACTTCCCTGTAAACATCTAAATATAAAGTATTTTAAGCATCCCTCCTTAATACAGAAACCCCACCTGCTTTACACTCTGAACACAAACTCCCTTTTTGCTTGAGTTCAGTAAAGCAGAAGAGTATCAAGGACAGCCATCAATTTCAAACAGACCTCTTGACTGTGGAATGCCTGGGCACCTGGCTTGGAGCTTCAGTGAGGAGCAGATCAGGTCTCTGCTCTCCCTAAAGCAGGCAATCTTCAGGATCTGGCTCACTCATGCATATCTGAAATATGTATTCACTACTTCTCCTGCCTCCTTTCGCTGTTTACTCTCACATCCTGAGAAGGTCTGGAAAAGGCATTTGGCATTTCAAAATGCTTTTGTTTTTAAGAACCAGCAGCAAATTAAACAACTGTTACTTCACACAAATAAAGACCCTAATTTTCTTTGGCTTCAGAATATTGACAGTCACCTGGACCCAGCTTCATTTTAAGAGTAATGATGAGAATTTGCTATAGGTATATAATTTGCTATTCTTGCTAGAAGAGTTTACACAAACAACTTTCAAAGCTTGACTGGAGAACTGGTCAGCATATCATTCTGGTCAATTATTTGCCATGCTAGAAATGCATCAGGATAATGACACAAGGAGGGATTGTAAGGCAATATTGTTCCCCAGAAGCCTTTGTCTAAAAAGGCAATTTATGACCCGTTCTGGAATCCAGTCTTTACAAAACCATTAATTCACACTTGTATTCAACTTCAAAGGGACCATTATCAGTAAAGGTGGCAAAAGGCATCAGACTGCTGCAAGCTAGATAAACAGATAAGTGAGACTTTCATGGTTTTCTCCTCTAGGTCTGCTCGCAGGACAAAGGTACCTAAAGGTGCAGCTGCCCCCCGGCATTTGGCCCTGTTATTTGCAAAGTTCAGCACTGAATGTGCTACTTCCCTTTTACAAGGTGAGGAAAACCTTACTCACTCAAGTGCAAAAATTCACAGCAGTAGTAGAGCTTTGAAAGGACTTTCAAGAACCTGTCAACTTACCTGGGAGCTGGTGCTTTCCGATGAACACAGCGACATGTAGAGCAGAAACAAAGGCCAAACAACAAAACCCCCAAGAATCAGTGTTTATCAACCAGAATAAAAACAGAATGAAAGCCCTGCAGAGCAGCAAGGTTTACCTGATGTGTGTGTCCACAGCTGGAAAACTTCCCGGGGCTCTTGCAGGGGGCCCTCTCCTGTTGCACTGGATGAGCAGTAAGTACTTGCATTGGTGCTCCCAAGTTGGGCTGAATCCCTTCCCTGAAGGTGGGAGATCAGGGCCCCTAAGGACAGTGCTGCATGCAAATAAAAGGGCCAGATTCATACTCAGCGCCTTTCAAACAAAAGCCTACCAATTTTGGACAGTAATTCTTGCCACACTGGAAATTCACAGCCCAATACATTTGAAAAAAAAAAAAAAAACAAACCTTGCATAATCCCAATTTATTGGAGCAACCAAAGGGTGATGGGGAAAGCAGGCAGCTGCCGCAGGTGATTAACTGTGCCCGGTGCAACCAATGAGCCTGATTAGCCACCCAGACAGCAGGGCTAAGTCAAGGGCCGCTGACAGAGAGCAGCACCTTAGAAACGCTCCGTGCTGACAGTGAAAACTTCCACCTACCCTTCCATCTCTTCTCGAGAGATTAATTAGCTGATGTTTGCAGAGTGTTATGAACATCTAATGAGCCGCGTGTGAGCATGGGTGCTGACCAGAATGACTTCTAATTGATGTGCTGGAAGAGAACACGGCATTGCTATGGAAAGGTGTGAGGGGACAGAACAAATGGCCTTTTTCTGGCCAACTCTCCAGCAGTGACAGTGCTCTCCAGCAGAGGACCTGGGACAGGGAACAGAAGCTGGGCAGTGCAGCCAGCAGAGGTGAAGCACAGCATAAAGGGAGGGATTGAAATGAATGCTGCCAACCCAGAGAATACAAAGTAACCCAGGCAGATGACTGCAGCTACTCTCCTGCTGAGGCCATTAATGTACTAACTGCGTTCTTCAATCTAGCTTCGTGCAGAACTGTCTTTTGATTAAAACTCAGCCCTGTCTGGGATAAGACAGAAGGAATTGTCCCCATTTAAATCTTCTGCACTGAAAAAAAAAAATTAGGCTACTAATTTTGTATCCCTGGCAGGTAAAAATGCCTGGCAGAAATATTATATGTGATAATACTGCTGATGGATGCTACCTGAAGTTCTAGATGACAGTTCAGCACAAGCAGCATTAGCTAAGCTCTGTGCTCTAGAAGCAAACCCTTAACTCTATTATTGTCCATGCTATAACTTGGTCTTTTTAGCTGAAGTTAGTAAGACATCAGTGGCAGAATCAGGTGGTGTCCTTCAGACATTCCACTGGCCAGTGCCAGCAGCCCAGCCCCACACAGCCACTGGCTCACTCCCACACCAGCTGGCTGGGGCAGAGAATCAGAGGGGGAAAAGCTGGAAAACTCATGGGTGGAGATAGAGTTTAATAGGGAAAGCAAAAGCCATGCACACAGGCAAAGCAAGACAAGGAATTAATTTACTGCTTCCCATGGCTGGGCACTGGTTCAGCCATCCCCAGGAGAGCAGGGCCCTGTCACAGGTGACTTGACCAACACCATCACTCCAAACGTGTCCCTCCTTCTCCTTCATTGTTGCACAAGACAAAATGATGTCTTTAGGGGTTCAAAGTTTTCTGCAAAAACAGTGATAGCACTGATGTTTGATATGGCTATTGAACTAAGAGAGAATTCGAAAAATGTGCACATGCAGGACCTGATACTGTCCACAGTTCATCACCAGCCTGTGTGCCTGCATTTACTCTTTCCTAACTCAGTCACACATTTCCCAACTGATAGTTTATTAAATAAAGAAAAAGCTGTTGTACTTTAAGTTAGCCAAAAAATCTCTAGCATTAAGGAAAACAGGAAGTGTTGGGTAGCTGAGAATGTTGTTCAGTACAAGCATTCCAGCAAAAATTAGTAATTCCCTGCATCACAAATATCTGCATCACAAATAATGGCTAACTTTGGTTTCCCTCCATGACTTCTATCTGTCTTTAAACATAGACCATTGAGGAGGGAATCACTGCTGTTCTCAGCAGTATCCAAGAAGTTTTAGTACTTCCACAGTAGCCAGTCTAAGCAGGACATAGTGACCTCACTCGTTAATTTCCAGCAAAAATCCCTGATTCACAAATCTAGGAATTGCTTGCTAATTAACTGGGGAAAAAAACCACAATCCAAAAACAAGATAAGAAATAAAAGAAAGCCCAACCCAACAAAGCCAAGGCCACAAACACAGTCACACCCTCAGGATAAGGAATGTTTTCTGTCCCATCTCACTGTGTGCCTCACACTGCTCTTTCTTGCAGGGCAAACTCCCCACCTGAGCCAACATTGGTGCAGCGAGATACCCCCCACACTCAAAGCAAAGAATGGGCAGAGACAACTGCAACAGCAGCACTTGCTCTGCCTTGGCAACCCCTCTGCAACCCCGCTCTTCCTTTCCTTTCCCCCTGCTTTCTCTATCCCAGAACCCCAAGCGGCCCAATAAACTTTATCACTCAGCCTTAACAGTAGCAAACCTTGTTTGCTTGTTGTACTCTCAGTTCCCACTCCAGCAATGCAGAACACAGACTACAGGGTCACAAAAAATAGGCTATTAGATAATAATCATCAAATCCCAGAAAAGCTCAATGACTATTGAATTTGCATGTCATAGCACAAGCCCTGTGGTCTTTGCTTTTCTGACAGTTAACCTGATGTTTTCTTTTGCTGTTCAATACCCAGATATTTTTTAAAAATTGATACAGGTTAGCACCTTTAACTACACAACCCAAAACTATGCAGCAGTTTGCTCTACCATTAGAAATGGTTCCGTGACAGACACTACCAGGGGAGTGAAAGGGGAAAGACTGTCAAGTGCTTTCAGGTTGTGAACATCTGAGCATAAAAAGTAGGGGAAGAAAAACCACAAATCCCCCCATCACCTTGAAAAGCTCCCAAACTGCAAGTTCTAAATGGAAACAACCAGCATGCAAATGGCATTAGTGAGGAAAACCCCAGCCCTGAGCAGCTCTGTTCTCCTGAACGAAGAAACTTCACAGAACTAAAGTTTGTTTCTCATGGCTAAAGAGAAAGAAGTTTGTCCTTTCCCTGGGAGCAGCTGGGAGCTGATCCCCACCAGCAGATACAACACCACCATCCACAGAACTCTGTTAACAGGCCAACACATCCCTGCTCCCACATCTTGTCTGTCAGCTTATCCAGCACAGAGGCTGCACGCTCAGTGCCACAAATCACCAGCTAAAATAGTTCTGCCTCTTCAAAGGGCAAGGAAGGAGATATGGGCGGTGGTGTGTGTTTCTGTGTGTGTGTGTGTGTGTGTTGGGTGTTTAAACAAGAGGGAGAGATGGTCAAAGTGATTTACAACCCCCCTTTGAGAACAAGCCAGACCTGGGGAAAGTAATTTTTTCACACCTGGACCATTATGAGGCAAAAAGGATGATCTCTCCAGGAGCAAAAGACATTCAAATGTACAAGTCAAAGACCAGGATGATTCAATCTTTCCTAGGATCAGCCTAGCTTAAAAAGAAAAATTCTGGGAAAAATATACATCTCTCTCTTCCACAGAGTAAAAGGGAAAAGAGATTAGGAAACAAGAGGTCTTGAGTATTCAAAGTGCTAATTCAGAACTTTTCTCTCTAAAGCACTCATGAAACATTTTAATTGTCTGACTTTGCATTCGAAAACCTTGTTTGCAACTCTTAATTGCAGACAGCTTTGAACAAATAATTGAAATGCATGACTTGTGGGGCCTGCTTAAACAATTATAATGTGCTTTGCCAATAGGTACTTTGTCCCATTCTCCTCCCCCCACCTTTTTCATAATGAAAATGAGCTAGCATGATATCTGGAGCAAAGTTAAAACCTTGCTAATTTGCAGCACCGAGATCTGGGACTGTGACAGTGGTCGTACCTGTACAACTGCTTATATCAGCAAAAAATACACTAATAGTTCAACTGAATGCAAAAAAGACCTTTTCATTTTCTGCTGAGAACAACCCACTGGGAGATTCTTTTCTAAATACAAATCCTTCATATGTCTGTTAGTTTTGCATTTCCTAAGATTTATGCAGCTATTTTCCTGAAAATTCCCTTTGTATGATTTAAGTGGAGCCTCCCATAAATATAAACAATATTTTCACATAGAGTTCAGAAAATAAGTTAAATAAAACCATATCCTCCTCAGAACACACAAATTATTTTGGTATGATATAGTCAAAACCATTCTAGGCAACTTATTGTGCCCCTCAAACTGTAACAAACTGAAAAACTGAGAGCATTTTATCCTCACTCAGAAAATAGTCAGCGGTTTATGCCTATCCCTGAAGGTGAAAGTGCCCTTGCAAGAAATGTGAACTTGGTTCAGGTCAGCTTATTCAAAGCCCTAACTTCAAATGGTCTCCTTTTACCCTGCTCTGCTTTTAGTATGTTGGAAAGGATCTTCCCTGCTTATATCCGGATATGGAAAGTGATTCTTGTTTTGACGTCTGACCATGCAAGTCTGGGGATGATTCAAGTATATTTCAGACACTTGGTGCTGGGTGCAGACAGGACAGAGGCTCTACACCAGTTCTTAGAATGTTATTTGCACTTCAGTCTGTTGAATTGTTGGTGTGCTGATAAGCAGTGCTGAGTAACTCAGCAATCTGTGACTGCATTTGCCAAAACCAGGACTGCCTGTGTTTCAGGGTGGGAGGAGAGTAACTAATGAGGCACTCACTTCCTGTTCACCCAATTTCCTCACTACACTTAGACTCTCAGCTGGGTACAAGCAGCTTGGACACCTGAGAATCACTGTCACTCAGCCTCCTCCATCTCCAGGTCCTGCCCTTGAGCAAACAGATCTGCAAACTCAAGGATTTAAGAATATAAAATCTAATTTAATGAAGAAATAAAACTGTAACTGTAAATCAAATTTAATAAAGATCTAAAATACAATCAAATGAGGCTACTAAGAGCTTTTCTAGATGAACTCCAGAAGCTGGAAAAGCTGCAAGAATTTTAAACAATACAGAGATGTAGCATCCAACCATCTGCCACTACAAGGTAAAGACCTTCTGTTGCTATTGCTCCTGGCTAACATGCTAAGAAAACAGGAAAGCAGTTTTCTGTAGGCCCAGTTTTGTATTTCTTGCTTTACAATCCACTGTGCAAGAGGATGACTATCTTGTTTTTCCATGAAAAGGATTCAGAGCCCTGCAGGATTAGACCAATACTATTTTTGCAAGTAGATTTCACCGAGACTTTAGAAATATAAGCAAGCTATAGTTTGGGTTTTATTTCCAGAGCCATTTCAGTTTAAATAAATACCTTCTGAATATAGAAACCAACCCTATCTATAGGAAGCATAGGTATTACTTCCTTCATAGGAGTGAAAAAAATTGCATATATGCATTAGCAAAATTTAAGCCTAAGTTTATAAATCACCATGCAAGTTTATGGAGCCACATAACAGTTTTGTGATAATTATAATAAATGCAGTCTCTGGCAGGAGTTTAATAACTCATTCTGAAAATGCTTCCCATGTTCACTACCCATTTCATTGGCTACTCCCATCAATAACCCCACTAACATAAAAACAAGGTCAGCCAAGCAACCGAAAGACTGAAAAAGAATGTTGAGAAGATCAGATTCTTACAAGCACACCAGGCCTGATCATTCAGTTTCAGAGAGCAAATAATAACAAAACCAGAAAATGGCACAACTGGAATGCAGGATGGGCCTGTCCATGTAGCATTTCATTTATGGTTCAGTCAGCCAGTGTGGGGCACACCATCCACAAAGTAGCAATCATCCCACTTCCCAGTAAGCTCTGTAATGGCATAATTTCCACAACAAACTCATCCTCCACCAGCACAAGTTTGAGTTCTCTCTCCACACACAGCCAGTTCTCAGAGCCAGCTCCATTCATGGGCTCCTCTGCAGCAAGTCATGAAAGACACTTGCATAGAATTGTGCCATCAGTTGAGAGGAAAAAGGATTGTGACTATTGCATTGTGACTATTGCACTCCTCTATTGGGAGGCAGGCTGCATCACTCAGTGAAAGCTATCACTCAGAAAAAGATTTAACAGACACTTTTTGGGAGAGTCTGGCTGGTGTAAATGTGTTCAGATAAACAGAGTAAATGCTAACAGAGGCCTTCTCCCCATGTACTCAGTAAGGGAGTCTTGCTAGTTTTACTCTCTGTATGTACGTTGCATTCAGATTGTGTTTTGGTAAGGACAAACTAAAATGGGAAATTCTCTGTCCCAAGACAGCAGGACAACCACACATACTAAGATATTAAATAGAAAATGAATTTCTGTGGTAGGACAAAATCCCACCAGTGAACTGGGCATGTAAGGGATTGTATTACAGAGCTGTGATAGAAAACTACTGTGTGGTAATGTATCTTTTATAAGAAAAATTGTGGCAATAATTGGTACTTTCGGATGCTCTTCTGAGGTCAGTCCCTGACCCCATGAATCAAGCCCTCTTGAGGGAATTCCTGCTGACACCTAGAGCTCTACATTCAGAAAGTACAGGCTGTACAGTCCCATGAACAAACAAGAATTTTTTCACTTAATAAAAGAATTGTTTAAACATTAAGCTGGCTAAATATATTAAGGGGAAAGCCCACAGGGATTTACCATATGGATTGCTTGGTACAGACCCAAAATTTGAAAATTGTTTAGCAGACAATTTCACATGAAATTATCCCTATTCTACACAGGTAATTTTGTCTCACAGTTATGTCTGCACACAGCTTTGAGCATTTGGGCTTCCTGTTTCCTTTTCACTTCCTCCAAGCATCGATAAAGCACCTCTGCCAAAGTTCAGGAGCATAACAATGAAAGAGGGGGGACCACACCTGGGCAGACTTTACTGGCTTCTTTTATGCAGGAAAAAATAAACAAAAAAACCCCTGAGAGGTGAGAAAGAAGAAAGAAAGGGACAGAATTCTATCCTGAAGCTGCTGAATGATGCAAAGTCCCTGGCTGAGCTCAGAAGATGGGAACAGTCAATAAGTACTGGAAAAGCTCTCTTCTCCAGTCAGGATGCATCCTCCATCCTCATTCTGCAGTCTTATTCATGTAACTCAATGTTAGCATCTCAGTGGAAATCTTTTGCCTGTCACAAATGCAACAACCCACCCACTGCATTCAGCAAGGCTTCCCTGCCAGGTGACAGCTTGGGCCATCACTGCATTCAAAACATCTCTCAGTAGGAATAGCTTGATTTAGGTTCAATAAATGTAGAACAAAATTAGTTATTCCAAGAGAATCTGCATTTCTAATAAAACAACCACTTCACTGATCTCCTACTACAACAAGAGACAAGAGCCTTCCTTTTGATTTGTAAGGTGCACATCAACAATACTTTTCTGTGCAAATATTTCACTTACATTTTGTGTTTTATCTAGTATTCCAGCTACCTAGTAGCCAAAATAGTTCCTCTGAGAAATGTCTGAAACCCTGAAAAGCCTGTAAATATAAATGGAAAAAAAGTATTTTTATGGCATTGATGAAACATTGATATAAAATAAATACAAAATATTGGAAGATTTTTAAGGTCACCCAATATCTTAGAAGAAGAAGAAATAATATAAAACTTGTTCTATTTAAGAATTTAAATAAAGTTCTCTTTCAGTGAAATTTTCCATGTCCCACCAGTGTAATTTTAGATGGTGAAAAAAATATAGACATCTTCAGAGCAACACGTTTCAGCTAGAAATTTTCAGGAAGAAAAGTAGGGGAGTTCACCCTGAGATTCATATTGCTGAACAAAGTGAATTTCAATAGGACCAGTTATATTACTGATTTATCTTATTTATCTCCAAACAACAAGAAAAATTCATATATTGATTTGGATTTGGGCATGTAGTGGGACACAGCACATTCATGCCAAAGCAGTATTATAGAAGAATTTTATGTATACAGCTGAGAAAACACCTCACTGTATCCTGCAAAATTACAGTAACAGAGCAGGTAAGAGAAGCAGGATGGCAAGTGCAGGATGAAAGTAAACACTGGGCAGGTGACAGGCCTAATTGCCAGCTTTCTGTCCCATTCATGCACACTGTGGCTGTTTCAAAATGGCATGAATTGACATTGCTTTTTTAAATTTCTCCCCCCCAAAAAAAAGGTTTGGAGTGAAAATGCCAACATTTATTACGGCTCAGATGCCTGAAGCAAGAGAATTATTGCTGAGGTGTTTAAGTGGCGTGTGATTTTCTGTTTTATTTTCATAGAGAAGTGTGATTTTTGAAGTAACTGCTGCAATTGATGTGCAAATTTTGACACATTTTGCATGACAAGTGACTAGCCCAGTGGTACCTCTGCAGATCAATAATAGCACATCTCAGTTACCTGACTAGTGGGTGTTTGGAAGGAAAAGGGAAAGGTTTGCAATCATGCCCAGCAGCAAAATGATTCCCAGAGGCTTTTGCTCTCTACATAACTCAACACCTGAGCTGTTTTTATGGAACAAACTCAGACAGCATTGCTAATTCCCTGGTGTGAAAGGTTTGGATTCATAGAAACAGAAGTCAGAAATGTGTGGCTTCACTGATGTTAAAACATTCACAGATGACCTGATAGTTGACATATTCCAATGGGACATGAATTTCAATTAAATTTAATATGCAACCCAACGTACATCAGCAAAGTTCCACCAGAATTCTCTGGAGATGTAAAGGCACTCACCTCAAACTGATTTTTCAAAGAACTGGCTACTTTAACACAAAGGAATAGGTACCTCAAGGCCCCTTGGGCCTATCAGGAAATAAAGTGCTGAAAAAATACACCACAAGCAAGTGCAGTAAGGTACACAAGTCTTTTGACACAAGTGCAAATAGCAAATAGTTCCTACTAGGAATAGGTCCTCTTCCTATTCCAGAGAAGCTTTCTGGAATATTGGAAGCTCAAAGAATGCTTGATATTTTGCATCGTACAGTTTCTTGTTTCTTAGGTGCATCTTCTCCTAAAAGGCCAAAGAGAATGTAGAAACTTTAAAAAAATTCTTAATCTCAAATGTTTTATTTGTTTTGTTTTGTATTTTTAAAATTTTTGTCCTCTCCAAGGGAAAGGAGGTACAACTCTATGAAGATTGCAATGGGCTTCCTATGTAAAATGCTATGCAATTGTCTCTGCTAATGTTTTTTAAACACAGAAATTTACTGATAAATCTTGGTATGCCTCTGTGAAAAACAGATATACATGACAAATGCAAGGCAGTTATAAAAAACACTGCATCTAGTGTGATTTTCACAGAAATGTTCCCTTTCAAAATATAAGTTTAAAAAAATGGAAGCATTTAAAATAAATATATTAATCTCAAAAATACATTTTGTGAAACCCAGTCTAATTATGTTGTTAAAATGAGAAATGGCACACGTGCCAACGTATCAGCAGAATGAAATATTTCTTTCTTACTTACTCATTTACTGCAATTTCATCTCAAGAAGAAAAAAAACCAGGTGAATCAGGTCAGCTGGTGAAGAAGGTTTAGATACATGTGAGTGGTGACCTCTGCAGAGCTCATCAAGTTCAACAATGCCAAGTGCAAGGGCTGGGCCTGGTCAGGGCAGTCCTGAGCACAAACAGAGGCTGGACAGGGAATGGAGTGAGAGCAGCCCCAAGAAGGACTCAGGGGTGTTGGTGGATGAGAACCTCATCTTGACCCAGCAGCATCAAGAAATCAGCTGTGTCCTGGGCTGCATCCAAAGGAGTGTGGCCAGCAGGTCAAGGGAGGGCATCTCCATCTGATCCATCCCCTTGTGACTGGCCCTTGCCAGAGCCCACCTGCAGTGCTGCACCCAGCTCTGAGACACTCAGCACAGCAAGGACATGGACTGGAGCCACTCTAGAGGAGCCCATGAAGATCATGATCAGAGAGCTGGAGCAGCTCTGCTATGAAGACAGGGTGAGAGAGCTGGGGCTGTTTGGCCTGGACAAGTAAAGGCTCTGAGGAGACCTTAGAGCCCCTTTCAGTGTCTGAAAGGGCTTCAAAAGTGGGGCCCAGAGAAGCTGTGGCTGCCCCATCCCTGGAAGTGTTCAAGGCTGGGTTGGATAGGGACTGGAGCAACCTGGTCTAGTGGAAGATGTCCCTGCCCATGGCAGGGGCGTTGGAAAGAGATGATCTTTAAGGTTCCTTCCAACCCAAATCATTTTATGATTGTTGGGGAACAGGAACTGCTAAGTCATGAGAGGAACAAGGACCTGGTGCTGTAGTCAAGGTTATGGCACAAGAGGGATAAGAAGAGTCCACTGACTTCTAACTTCAGTGATACAGTGTTTATTAACTTAGAGATGATGAACACAAACACAGCTGAATCACACCTTTTCAATTTACTATGATACCTCTGACAACAGAGGCAGGGACAGAGCTGAGCTGAAGGACAACTGGAGGAACTTAAATGTTAGAAGTCAAAATTTATTTGTATAGAACTATACAAATAGTTCTTCCTACCTGGAAGCAGCACAGTAAATTCTCTTACCTTCCACTCAATAAAATGCTTTGTAGAAGGGTTTTATAACACCACCTTCTAACCCTGTTCATTTTTGTTGCTCCTGTCTTTTCAGCTTTTCCAGTACAACCTTTCTATATAAATTTATTAGAAAACAATTTATAATATTACCATCAATGATTCTTCCTGCAGCATTGTAAATATGCATAAAGGTTTACAAAATTGATAAAGCATGTTCCTCTCCCAAATTCACCCTAAACCAGGACAGTTAGTTATTAAATAAGGTCTTTATACTTTTTACATTAATATACTTCCATGCAAATTTTAAAAGGAATTATTAAGAAAGAGCAAAGTGAAACAATGAAAAGCAAACTACCAAGAATCACCTACTTACAGATTCTAAATGAGAATAAGTGTGTTGACAATACTGTCCAAAAATTCTGAATGTTCAAGGAATATCTAAAATATTATTGCCTTCAGTTCAGTTACAACTTACTGATACCAAACTTCACAGCACCCGAAGCAAAATGTACAGTGCAATACAACTAAAACAAAGAATTTTAAACTATTCACACTGAAAACTGGCCTTCAGTCGTTTCAGAACTGACAAGAAAGAAAAAGAGTTTCTCAATTTCACTGTTATGAATAAGCCTGTCTTACCCCCCTGCAATTCTTTAGCTTCTTGTATGCAGGCAAAACTCTGGGCCAGCACATGAAAAACAGCAGGCTGGCACATCCTTCATGCTCCTTCTTTTCAATTTACTATTTCACTTAAAAACAAAGTCATGGCAGTTGACGTGAAAGCCTCAAAAACATGAGCCAAGAGCAGAAGTTGGTAAGATCTGCCAGCCTCTGGCAAAGCCTGCCACATGGCTCTGAGAGCAGAGGCCTGCACAGTCTTTCTCTAAGGGTGGAAAAACTGAACATGGAAGACAAAGAGGAAGATCCACATTACAGGAAATTCCACAGGAGAGCTTGAGCAAATGCAATAATGCTGTGACTCTCCAGTCACCCTGTTTGATTGGAACGTACATGGGTGGAGTTCATCTTGTGGGAGAAACATGAGGAGGAAGCCTTGAGATGGGACAGACAGCGAATGAATCTGGGGCAAAATAAGCTAAGGGGGCAGTGAGATGGGACAGGGACAGAGCAGAGAGGCCAGAAAGCAGGCAGCAATCCACAAGATGTGGGCAAAAGAAACTACCAGAATTTTCACCATCCCACAGCCCTGTCATGGAATCCAAGGTTCCCCAAACATTCTCACTGCTCTGCTTTGCTTTGGCAGCAGTGCCTCCCACCCACCTGCCACAGGCAGACAATTTGCTCCCCCATCAGCTGCAGTGGTACCACAGTCAGCAGAGCCCTGGGTCATGGGCACAAACATGACAAGCACATGACACTAAGACCAGGGTGGACTAGGCTGAAAGTATTTCTGTGATCAGGATGCCACTAGAGAAAGAGAAGTAAAATCAGAGAGGACATACAAATATGGTGCTGGGGAAATCTTTCAGGCTTACAAACCTTCAGATGTTGTTTAGCATTGGGAATTTATCCCAAACCACCACGGAGTTCCTTATCAAAGTAAGAGTGAACAAACTTTGAAAGTTTTTCGTAGCACACCCTTCATTTCTAGATTCATAATTTGGTATTTCAAAATCTTACTTGATGAAATCTTAATTTGTGCCCCAAATCAATAGGCATTGTGTCTGAATACAAACATGGTATTTAGTGCTAAGAGGATAAAAAGTGTTGCATCTTGAAAAAATGTTGCACACAAATTTAGAGATTACTTTTTTAACACTGTACCTCAACTAGTAATCCCTATAATGGGAATAATCCTATTCATTCACTTCATAAAGGTGAAAACAATTTCATTAATGTCTGAAAAACTGAGTAGACCCCCAGGTAAATTAGTAATTTGCTCTTCAAAGCAAAGTTTGAAAAGCATGTATTAAATAAATGCATCACGTTTGAATAAGGACAAAAAACCTACTAAAAGGCAAACGTTCTGGGCCCTGAAAATGGTCAGGATCTTGTAGAAAAAGAAATACTGCCTTAATATGCACGCTGATATAAAGCTAGCACTACCTGTCATACAGGTAAGTGAAGTCAGCATTCAGGCTTTGACTTGGTAAGCTTGGTCATGGGCTTTTAATGTGGCTTCCTGAGTGTAAGATACAGAGCAAAAACCTATGTTTTGTTTATCGTGGTTCCACCAATTTTCCTTCTGTATTCTCAGAAAAAGCTTAGAAAAGACAGTAATGTCTTGTGAGCCAGCAAAAAATCATCTGTGTGACAAACCTCTTTCTTCCACCTCTATGTAATACAATTTCCTGTTTGGTCAGCATCCTTTAAAACCTTTCTCTGTGGGTGTCCATAAAATGCTGTGGTATCTTAATCTCATATAGACCAGCTACTTGTCTGTCCTGAATTCCTCCCCTGGCATCTACCACTTTGCATTATGCAGTTCTTCCTGAATTCTGCACATATTTTATCTCATCCTTTCAGACATCCTTAACCTTAAACTTTTATTCAAAAGGAGCACTCAGTACCTCCCAGTTTGTCATGCTCCGTGGCTGTTAGCTCTAGCTGAAGCCCTGCCACCTAACCAAAGCTCACTGAAAATTCTAATGCCCCACCAAAAAGAAAGAAAAATATGTGACATGACAGGGTTAGTAAAACCCTTCATGTCTACAAGTTTTGCTCAAGTTTCTTTCTGAGTTATAAGAGACACATAAAACAAATCAGGGAAAAATTTACATTAGTAAGAAGTTATTTTTGTTTATTATCAAGACTGGGATGTAGATGGCAGAACCCTCAGCTTCCATCTGTCACACCAAGAGGCACCACAGCAGCAGTCAGACTCATCTCTTGGCACACAGGAACAGCCTGTCCTGCCCCTTTGAGATTTCCTTCTTGGGGGGAAGGAAATGAATACTAAATGGAATAGGAAGGCACTAATTAGTTAGGTCAGAAAGCACCAATGATTTCCAAGCTATGCACCTGTATGACCACCACACGTGGACTTCCAGGTACTGACACAGAGATTGCCCCACTTCATGTCTTTCAGAAGGACCAGGGCAGCCCCAGGGGTCATGGTGTACACGAGGCCGTGCTGGTTTGTACATTCCCACAAGGGAATTGTACAGCTCCAGTGGGGCCCAATGGTGTCATCCCCATTTACACTTTCATAGCCAGGAATGGCCTTGATCTAGAGTCTGTGGCAATGACAACCTACGTGGATACCAGGGAAATACTAAATTCAGTAACTAATGTTGAGATAAACATGAAAGGCCTTTTTAAAAGCTACCACAAATCCTTCTGCAGATTCCAGCAAGCTTTGAATCAGGCCTTATTAGAGCACCTCCCAAGCTCTGACTCTGATGACCAGATTCAGGGCTCCTGCCCTTCATTTGACCAGTTCCGTTTTCCTCTGGCTCATGACCTCATGGACAAAAGCCAAGGTCACCATGTGAGACTGTCCCCTTCCTCAGAAACACACGACGTGACTAATGGAGAGTGATACGCAAAACACAAGACCCAAGTTGTAATAGTCACACTTACTACCATGTAAGCCAGTGCATTTAAAAATGAGCATAAAATTAAGTGCAGACAAGAATAATTTTCGTATCAGAAGACAAATATCACTGGTATAATAATAATGTAAAATTAAAATATTAGAATCAGCTAAACTTAGAAGATAGATAGCAAAATGAATAATATATGCAAGTACAATCCAGAGTTCTGTTTTATGCATACAAGGGGAATAATTAACTGATCTGGAAACATGTAAATGAGGGCTTAAAAGCATTTTCAAAACAGCACATCCAATTCCAGTTGCACACACAGAAGTTGCTACATTATAATAATTAGATTTTTTTCACAAAAGATTTATTTATTTTGAATAGGAGTATTAAATATTATACTAATTACTAGTTATTTTACTTTGTACCCAGGGAAAAGGAATGAATATTCATTAATTCCTCAAGCTACCAAACCCCAACAGACCAGATGATTCCAGCACAGCTACTGATAAGTAAGGAAAAATTTTGGTACAAAATCAGTCTCATTCCACAAATTGCAGCTCTGTCTTTTTCACATGTTAAATGCACTACAAGAAGCAATAGACAACAAATGAAATCACAATATATCAGTGTTTTTCCTATAATTTGTAAGTCTTTTTGTATAATGCCCTCAAGTAAGCTTTTTATTAGTATTATTTTGGGAGTATTATGTCGATTTTGCTGGGATAGCAAAGGTAAAACTCAGTGTATTCTGGAAGTAAATAATAATCAAAACTTTGTACACATATTCATCTATGCACTATTTTTTTATGACGCCAGAAGCTCTGCTGGTTTTCTGCCATTGTTATAGCAAGTGTGGGAAAGCCCCTTGTCCCTCAGAGCCAAAGTGGCCCAGAACAATGCCAGCCTGTGGGAGCTTATCCCTGTCCACCCCAGGGACCAGATGCAGGCACCAGTCACGGCATGCCCCAGGCTCAGTCCCTGCACAGCTTCAGCCAGGGGCTGGAGACTCCCCAGCAGTGCATGGAGAGCCCTTCCCAGGCTCCTTGAAAGACCAGCCATGGCTGTCTAAAGATCTTAAATGGTCAGAGACAGAGAGGAACTATCTGCCTGTCAGTTAATTTGATATTTATGTTATAATTCCCATTTGTGTAATTTCATTCAAATCCAGAATAGTTGCAGACCAGCTATGTTTATTTCTCAAACTAGACCTAAGACTTACTGGAATTAGGTGGACTCTCTTGACAGTGTCTTAGTGGAAGATATGAATTCTGTATGAGCCTGGATGCTTTCTGTTGCATTATTTCACTCTTCATTTTAGATTGTCTTTATTTTACAATTAGAGACAGTGCAAGATAAATTTTAACATGCAAGTTCGGAATCTAATCACTGACATAGTAGCCAACTCATTACTTTATAATTTATTTTATTAAAACATTACTGTTTATGAAAATATCATTGCAAAAAAACCCCTCAAAATTCATTAATTGCTTCCACATACTTCTAAGAGTCCAAAATTTTAAAAATAAATAAAATAAGCCTTAAGAGAATTTTTACTTTAGCTGAAATTTAAGCATTTACTCTTTGCACTTTGAAATCAGTCTACAGTTTCACATTTAGATGTTCTCAAAGAAGGTTAAAATCTCTTATTTGGACACTCAAAATGATCCAAACAGACATGTAAGAAACCCTCCCCCCCACTTCCTATAAGCAGGATCTACATCTGATCTAGTGATTTAGATGCAAGATTCCCATGGTTTTTAAGAGTGTTTAATAATATACATAAAATATTTCTTTTGAGCAGCACAAATCTCTTTGATTCTCTCATTTTACAATAACTCAAATTTTGTTCTCTCTTAAAGACCCCTCACAGGGCTCATGCCTTGTAGTGGCAGTGTAAACCAGCTTTTCTTGGACTGATTGTTTGCACTTTGTTTTCCTTGCACAGGCACAAGAAGTCACCTCTCCCAAGTTCAAAGGATGAACTCGGTATCATCTGCTGAGGAACTCATCTGTGTCATTCCATGCATCCCACTGAAAAAGGGCATGTTAGAAGAAAGTGTGCACTAAAGATAAAATGACATCAAGTCCCTTGCAAACCCCCAGCACCCTGAGAACTGAATATGTCTCTTCTGAGTGCAGAACTGGACTATTGGCACAACAGGAAGAATGAGGAGGGTTCTTTTGTTTGTTTGCCCTGCCTCAGCTAAAATCCAGAAATACAAACACATTAAATCCCAGGCACTCCTCTCACATTTCACATGCAGTTTCCAAGATATTGGAATGCAGTGTAGCTCCTAGCAAAGCATGGAGATGCACAATGTAGCGTCAAAAGTGTGCCAGGGCCTGATTACAGATGTGCAGGAACAGTATGTAAACTGAAACCAAATTCTTTTCAGCTTGGCATTAAGTCCTCAAAGACTAACACTAATTCAGAGAACATGCTCTAGCCCTAAACATCTGAATGAATGCTGAAGTTTTTTCCTGGACAGGAGGGTATGTGAAGAATTGTATCCAGAAGTTAACCAACTACATGATTTTTTCTATTACTCTTTTTGTTTTAAACTTTCCTTTTTCTTTTATACTCATGAAGACAATTTATAGCATGCCATGATTGGTAGGAAACAATACAGTGACATGGAGCATGTCACTGCTTTTTTAAGAGCCTGTATAGATATATAACATAAAAGAAGCCAACTAAAACAAAGACATTGAAGTATAAATAATATAAAAACCATCATTTAACAAGCTACTGAAATAAACTAGTAGTTTGGGTATTTACTATCAGTCTAACCCAATGTAGTCAGAATTAGGTTAAGTGAGCTGTGTGCATGTAGGGGTGATACATTGATCAGAATTATCCTTTGCTAATTTGAGATGCTACTATAAAATATGCAGTGAAATATTTCAAAGAAAATGTTATTATATTAAATGTTACCTTTTTTTTGCTATTCAAGTAATTAATTATTCAGACTGTTACGAGAGAGTCTATATTCACACACTTGTAATGACTAGGAGGATATTTAAAATTCATTACAGTACATTAAACTTCCACTGATTAGTTACCATCACTGCAAAATAAATAAATAGCCAATTTGCTTTGATCAGCAAAAATTCTGATAAAATCAGCAAAACACCAATTAAAATGTGAAAAATGCCACCTACTGTTATTATTCTAATGGAACTAAGACATATAGAAGAAACTGATTCAATGTTTATTTTCATATCAGCTGCGTCTTCAAACTGTAAATCATTACAGCTTTTACTTGCATCTCTTCCTCACAAGCCCAGAATTAATTCTGTAGATGGATTTACTAGGGACTGCATCGTACTGGAATAGACCATCCTATCATAAACAGAATAATAAGGTCTTGCTGCACTTCTGTGAACTCCTGTTGGGAGGGGCAGTGGGGAACAGCAATTCACTCAGAAATATGGTAAGAGAGATGAAACTTGACATGAGGGATTTTTGCCTGAAACTTTGTTCTTTGGAAGCAGGTGGAAGGGAATGAAATGATTAAGTAGAGGTGCTATATTTAGTTATACACATTTCTTATTTATTGGGTTCCTCAGCTTTGAGGCCCTGAGCCTGCAAATAAGCATGCAGTTGCCTATAAATTGGCTGGAATGTTCTGAAGACATCGAAGGCAAAATCTCAGTAGCTGGCCTGCAGTTTTTAGCAACTCCAACTTTTATGAAATAAGGGGATTTCATAGAATGAACAATTCTTATACCTACACAAGCTTCTGACAATGCCAGTGCCTCTAATTTCACACATATAATCTCCAGCTGGAGTGATTGCTCCAGTATCCAGTTAAGGAGTAAATCTCTGCAGCTCCTGGCTGTTTCAACTGAACACAGACTGAACCTTTTGAGCACAGCTTCACATTTTGGGGTGACCTGATTGCAGCCTTCCAGTTCCTGCAGAGAACCTCCAGGGAAGATGGAGAGTATTTTCAAGAGCATGGAGTGACAGGATAAGAGAGAATGGCTTCAAACTGACACAGGGTTAGATTAGACATTGGGAAGAAATTGTTCCCTGTGAGAGTGGTGAGGCCCTGGCACAGGTTGCCCAGAAAAGCTGTGTCTGCCCCATTCCTGGCAGTGTTCAAGGCCAGGCTGGGGGGGGCTTGGAGCACCCTGGGAAGGTGGCCCTGCCCATGGCAGGGGGTGGGCCTAGATTATCTGTTATGTCCCTTCCAACCCAGGCCACTGTGTAATTCTATGATGACAATGATTGATTTGAACTACAGCATTCTTATCATCTTAGAAGACTTGCCAGCTCTCAGAAAAGAGCCACACCATCTATCCTACATACCAGTTGCCTGTAGTACAGCCTGGGTAACATAAGAGGAAAAGCTGTGGCCCACCAGAGACAAATAATTCCTGTTTACCCTTTCCCTTTGGGAAGTAATTTTGGTCAGATATCCTCTGCATGAACCACTGCCCACCATGGAGTGTTTTTTATGTACACAAGCCAGCTTCTTCATGGTTTATTTGCCCATTTAAACTCCAAAATGGGAAATTTTCATAGTACCTGGAATGGAAACTGAGAAAAGACTTCAGTTCTTGATCCACTGTGGTCACTCAGTCCCTTACTGACCGACAGCAGCAGCTGGCATTTGTTTAGAGATACATCATGTATCACTCTCATTTTTCAGCCTTCTGATGTTTTCATTCTTGTGATGGAGTTTTTCATGCTGTTTTTGTAAACATGCACATGTTTTTCTAACTGTCTTTTTGTTTTTCATTCCTTCTCTTGGGAGGAGAAAGGTTTGATGGACTTTGTCACTGACCAGTGTGGTTGGAGAGGTGGTAACTTCACCTTCCAATCGATGGTCGTTTCCAGAACCCTATATAATGGGAAAACCAAAATAAAGTTTCTCTCTTCTTTGCCTTCTCTCGGGTGTGGCTGCGTTTGTCTCTGCGTTTTGTGTTGCTCAATAGAGTGACAATCACGGACTTGCAACCACAGGGAGACAGTTCTGGAATAAAATACCAGCTAACAGGGAATTAAAAAGCTTAACCACAAGCACATTCTTCTCTTGGAGTAGAGTTCCTGTGAGAGATTAGCTCTGAGTGGCCTTGCAAAACAGGATTTGGTATCAGAAGGACTTCAATGGAGGGAAACTAATGATCTGGCACACAGGAGGAAAAGAACCCCAAACTATCACAGGTTTGGAGAAGTCAGCACAAAGATAAGAAGAGCTGGTGTGTCAGCTTGAGACATGAAGAGAGAAAAGCCAGAATGTGTGTGCGTCAATGCAAAAGAATGCAGAGTGTACAGCACCTTGAAAAAAAGTGGAAAAACTAACCTTGAAGTCAATGACGGAATTCAACAGTAAAGACCTGTCAGTTATAGGATAAAGCTCTTGAAACAAATTCACCAGGTAACATCTCTTTTCCCAGCTCTCATTACCCTTCCCTTGCTGACAAAATTTGCTCAGATGGCAGAGCAGCAAAAAAACCATACTACACATCTCCCTAAGCAAGAAGACTTTGGCCCAAGGCTTGTTTTCTCTCACCACTGCAGTTGTGGCAGCAAAAATATGAGCAAGCTGACTAAATGGATGGCTAAACAGATACAAAGTGCCTGCTACAGTCAGTGTCAGGCTGTCCTGAGACTTTTAAAAAGTTCATTCAGTTCAATCTCATGAAAAACCAATAGATGCCATAAGAGGTTGTTTACTCTAATTGGTATTTTGATTTTTACTGAGGAATCATAGCCTAAGAAAAGACAGCTTGTATTCATGCTGCAAACCCATCTGCTGACCAGAATCAATAGCAATCAAGTAGATCTTTTTGTTTTATTTTTTTTCTGCTTAAGCAGCAAGGGAAGTAGGGTTTATTTGCTCAAATGCCTACTAACCAACACATTGTAATGTCTAAACTAGTTCTTCATGAGGGCCCAGGTCTATTTGAACACAAACAAGTGCACAAGAACACATAAAAAAATAAAATGAAAGAGAAACTTTAATGTATGGATCTGTTTTTCTTGCTGTCACAGTCCCCATGCTCAGTTTCAAGCCCTAAGGCAGGTAAAGTGCAGACACTGCTCTAAAATGCACACCATATCAGAGTCCTGCCACCAGCACACAATGTACTTTTAAGCCACATGCAGCTCCTTACTAAGAGGCTTTGGGTACAGTCAGGAAAATATGGGAAAGATGACACAGTTTTTGCTATGCACTTTTTCAGTGTCTAGCACCCACAAGCCTCATGACATAAACAGGTTTATGCTTTCTGTCTCCAGCCCATGCTAGTATGAAATTTTGTAAATGATTATGTTAACAACAAGGAAGGAGCTCAATGTGTAGTCTCAGCCATCAGAAGAGAGTACCATTCTATGAGAAGAAGTCAAAATTCCATGCCAGATCCAAAATGCAGGCAACACAAACATTCAGAATGTGAGACCTTGTTGTAGGCACACAGTTTGTGGTAATTGGGAGTGGGGCTGTGGCCGAGCCTCCTCCCTAATGGAATAGAGCTGTGTAGGACAGGTGCCTGGTACTGCAGGCAATGAGCCATGGAGTGCTGAGTACTGACCAATAAGGCACACAGGTGGAAGAGATATGGCATCAAGGGTATCAAAGGCAGCACCAGAGAACAGAAGAGAAGAAGTTTGCAGCCTGCCTTGGTGTTGCTTGTAGGTCCACTGTCCCTCTGCTCTAAGACCTGGCCTTGTGTCTCTCCCTGTGCCTGCATGCAGGATGTGCTAAGGAGACATTAAAGTTGATGGTTCTGGGCAGTCAAGGAGCCCTCACAGCCTGTGGATCTCTGTTCCTCCAAGAAAGTGCTGTTTTAGGGTAAGAGTGCAAGATGCAGCACAGACTCTCAGTTACCTTATTGTCCTTGGGTTTAAGTCAGCCTTTAACACAGCTTCCCTGCAGAACCTGCAATATATTAATTCACATCCTCTGATGTTCATTGTTTATGAAACCTGCATCTTTCACAACTTCTTTTTCAGCTATTGTAGCACTTTGTAATACATAGAAAAAATAGATACTCAAAATGAAATGTCATTCTGAAGTTCAGTAATTTGGAAGGAAAGTTACAGATACACATACTCCAGCAATCGTAAATGGTCTGAGGTTTGAATGATTTTTCCACTTCAGTTAAATATATTGAGAAGTATATTCAAATAATTAAAAAGTGCTGGAAATAAGCAGTATTTGGAATTAATGGAAGCTATATATTCACCCTGTTGCATTCATTATTTTTAAATTATAGTTCCCACAGATTAAGAAACGCAGTGAAGTTAAAATGAAGCAATTTTGTTGCTAAATATTGTCATTTAGATTAAAATATATGTGTCTGTTGAATCCAAAAGCTAAACAGTACTATTGCAGCTGCTTTTATATTTGCAAAATCTAAAATAAACTGCCAACAAGCAATGAACAACAAATGGGAAAACATTTAAAAAGAATAAAAGCCACAATATCCTCATCTCTCTGGGTAACTATTTTCTTACCTGGTATGGGTTGTCAATCATATTATGCAGACATCAAGAAAGTCATGTTATATTAATTGCACATTTCTAAATAGTCTAATATGGGATATATACCTTATAGATGCTGTAATATATGGTTGAGTCTAAAAGGTTGTTCATAACCCTCTCTTATCCAGTTACTGGCTAACACTCTGTATTTAAGTACCACCTTCACCATATTGGCAACACAGAAAATAATTAAAAACCTTTGATAAGCCATTTTTAAATGAATATGACTGGTTGGAAGCGACAGTGAAAGAAAAAATGGAAATTCTTGTCCTGCCAAGAGTCTCACAGGAGCTGGCTCACACAATTGCACAGGTCTACACACTCAAATATCATTCTTCCAAATCATCAAGTCTCTATGGATTTCTGAACTTTTCAAGTTGGGTCCTTCATCTGGGGGAACAGTCATTTGAAGCAAACTACCAGAAAATTTTACACATATTCTTTCAGGATATTGGTAAGACATTGAATGCTAGCAGCCTGTGTTCACTAATCATGGAAGAAAGGGTCTTCCATACCACAGTGGAAAAAAAAAATTAAATACATCATCACCACACAAATCAACACATAAATAAATCCGCATTCATGGTTGAAGTTTTACTTAAAGATCCTACTGGTTCCCTTTGAGGCACAGTTTCATCCCAAAAACTCAAGAGAGAAGGTAAAGTTTTGTTATAACCCATTTTCTTTTTCAAGAACTTCAGTGTATTTTAAAGGGAAACGTATAAAATGCATTTTACATTTACTCCTTCACACTAGTATAGAATTAGAGAAATGTCACCAAGCAGGTCTTACATATTTCTATGGTTCCACAGACTTTACCAACTTTTTTCCCCATTCCATTCAATAAACTATGACACTTCATATCAGATCTAAACAAATCAGCTAAGGCAAATACTTTCATGGGGTGGGGCTGTATCTCCTAAATGATTTTACTAAATAGGAAACCATTATTACATTTTCCTACACCCTTTCCATGCAGTCCTACATAGGCATAATCACCAGCAGAAGTAACACAAAAATACTTTAGAATAAACTCTTTTCTCCACTGCTTTGGTGCAAAAAGTGAGTATGAAATTCTAGAAGTTCCTTGAGAATGTGTGTTCCAAGGACCTCACCAGTGGCACAATGTGAAATGACACCAGAAGAATTCAGCTATGAGGAAATTGAGCTGCTTACCTGGCTCAAGGCTTCTGGGTGGAACTGTAGCTGCAGTATTTTCCATTAATTGCCACTCCTTGTTCTCCTCACAGCAGCTCCAAAACCAGTATGCCATTCATTACCTGGAAGAGAAAAGAGAAAACATAACAAAAATAATAAGAAAGAAAGAAAGAAAGAAAAGAAAGAAAAGAAAGAAAGAAAGAAAGAAAGAAAAAGAAAGAAAGAAAGAAAGAGAGAGAAAGAGAGAAAGAGAGAAAGAAAGAAAGAAAGAAAGAAAGAAAGAAAGAAAGAAAGAAAGAAAGAAAGAAAGAGAAAGAAAAGGAGAAAAATTGTCTATGTGTTTTACAAGTGAGAAGAGTTTGTTGTAGAATTTAAAAAGAAATCATTTCCTGTAAGTACATACTTAGAACACTATGAAATCTTTAGGGGTATATGACTAACCAGTCAAGGAAACAAGTTTTGTCTTTATGCTACTTGGTTATCCTGTTTATTTCCTAATAGTTCTACATCCATAAAAGGCCAAAGGACTCTGACCTTGGCAAGCTAACTAAGCAAGAAAAGGCAATCATGTGTGCAAGGTTGTCACCTATACGACAAATTATGATAAAATATATCTCAGTATTGGAAAAAATAGCTGTATGTCTTCAGTGACATCCACTGTAGTACATTTAAGAATTTGAATAGGACAGCAATTTATTTTGCACTAAAATGTTTTATGGTTATCATAAAGCATTATGTCTTCAGAGACTGAAAGGAGATGTTTTTATGGACTGTTGCTTCTTGTTGCATTATCTTCGTAGATCAAAAATTATTCCTCTATTTTTTTTCCTTTTTTTTCAAGTGGCCCCCATTGCCCCACTAATAATAGATGTCGTACAGTGATTCAGTCTGATAAAAAGGAAACTGTTAAACAAAGTGTACAAGGAACATATTTCTAACACTGAAGAGTTTTACAATGAATGATTATCCAGCTAATTAGAGAAATAAATAATAATAATTGCCTGTCCCTTCTCATTAGACTCTAAGAAAGAAAACGGAGCCCCAAAGCAGGGTTCTAGCTTTTGATTTGAAAATTTGGACTTTGTTACAATTTTATTATCACTTTGCCAAAAAGCCAGCCCTCTTGCACAATGAGAGGTGGAAAAAATGACAGGCAGATTGACTGATGGGCAAGATGTCCATATTTAGCTTAATAATAGAGATGGTAATTGAGTAACCTTATATGGTTACTCTGCTCCTGATTTATCCCTTCTGGGGAGTCTGGACTACCAGCAAGGATTAGGTGGAATGAATACCCAGTGTGTGCTTTTGACAGGGTAATCTGATGGATTTCAGGCTTATCTATGTAAATTGTAGATAGTGTATAAATTAATTATGCTTCAATGCTATTGATATATCAAAGCCCCTTCCCCTTCATCACATGTTCTTCAGCCTTTGACCAAAATTCTGCTTGCACATGGCTGACACTGGTCTATGTTTCTGCCACCTTTGGATTGTCCTCTTGTAGTCCACTGTTTTCCAGACTTTTCTGAAAATTCTACATTCTACACAGAAATAGAGTGTCTGCAAAACAAAACACATCTAAACACACTACTTGATGCTGAAGGAATTTCACTGGCTTCTCACGAGGCAGCGAATCAGCCTGGAGGGGTCTGGTTCCAGTGTGATGCTGGCATTAAACTGAGTTATTCACATCACACAACCAATCAACCTGTCTAGACTTTAATATAGCTCTCAACACAGTTTTTCCAAAACAGAGGCCTTCAGAGGATTAGCACAAGAACCTTTTGTTCACTAATATGATATTATACATTACCGCCCCAAGTACCAGCAAGATTTTTGACTATTGTTAGATACCAATAAACAGAACAATCAAGATCCCCTACATAGCCCAAAAGAGATGAGGCTAAAATATGGATATGCTTTCAAGAAAATACGTGGAATGGTTGTTTACTTATTTTAACATCACTCCTCGCCATAATCCCAGTGTGATCCATATAAAATGTCCTATAGGTCCTTATGCAAAGCTGTGCTCCCAATCCTGGATGCCAGTTTAAGTGCAGAATGTAATCAAGATAGTTAAGAGGACATTGGAGTTTTAAAGAGCCTCCTTCAGGCTGCAGTACTATAACTCTGGAGCCCTCGCAAACATTTCTTTGTAGTGCTTTATCATTTTAGTCTTTCAGATATTAAGCTTCAATTTCCAATCTAAAAAAACCCCAAGAAACAACAAACCAACCCCAACACCAAACCAGCAAAACCCTCAAGATAATCTTCTGAATTTCCCATCCTTTACAGATTTTTAGCTTAAAATGTCATGTAAAACTGCAGACTTTCACACATGCTAGATAAGGAAACTTACTCACTGATGGTATTCCAAAGTCTTTCCCACCACAGGGTTCAAGTGGCATTTTTGAAGCATCATTTCAGATTATATTACCAGAGGAACATTTACACTTCTCTAACTCCTTTGTTTCTCTGGCTGTGCTCCCCAGTAGAGTAAGAATTCATAATTTTTCTCATCTGTGTATTGCACATAGCACAGAATTTCTTTTGTCATTATAAAACAGTCCCGGGGCAAATTCCATTGACAAACACATAGAACCTCTAAATAACTTTCATTTCCCAAACAGAAAAGTGTGACTCATAGCACATAAACAACTGCTTCTATCTAACTCCTACCTTCTATCTTCACACTAATAAATGCTTTTTCAAGTTATAAACAGCAGCATATTTTCCAAGGGTTTTTCTTTAATTCCTGAATGACACATCCCACAAATGACATGTAATGTGCAGGATGGAACTGGGGACAGGTAAAGTGGGGGAAACAACCCTTCAACAAAAACTCAACTCTCTGGAAATACATACAAAAATGGAATTCCTAACATAGAGTTGCTAAGGTGTCCATATGAAAAACATGTTCCCTACATTCATTTTTATGTCATGTTCTTCAAAGTGTGTCTGGATAAAATATCAATATTCCTCATTCTCATGCCAGAAGAAGTGGATTTGAATTAAGTAAGTAACACTTTTATATACCTAAAAGCTCAGATGCAAACTGAAAAAAACTCAGAGCTGTTCAGAAAGGCATCAGTGTTCTTATTCCCCAGATGTACAACTTGGGCTCATTTCTGATCCAAGCTTGTGAGATCAAAGGAAACGATACATTTCTGTTTGGTAAATAGTTATATTATTTTAATCTCCCTGTTCCAAGATAATTTAGTGCCAGCAGGATCAACTATATCATCACACCACATTATCCCAGACAGCTGATTATTTCAACACTTCAAACCCAGAGCTTGCTGCAATCAGTTTCAGGTCCTTCCCAGCAGCAAGAATCTAGTGACGAAGGCAAGTCAGTTCAGTTGCTGAGGCCTTCAGATCACACTCTGCAATTACAAATGCAAAGAGCTGCCCGTGTTCCTCACCTGCCAGGCAGTGATGGGTCTTTGCTGTTCACTCCATGAGACCACACCAACTCTGTCACATCCATGTAATGTTAGTATGCAACATAATGCGAGATTGTGTCCACACATCTCTACACAAAGATGAAAACTGTCAAAACAAAAACTTCTTTAAATGCTACTCTATCAGAGGGTGAGCCAAAGCTCATTAAAATCAATGGAAGTTTCTCTTCTTCACTGCAACAGGGAAGAGGCTTTTCCTCTCAAAATAATGTACAAAAAATGTACCACACAAAGATGTGCCTTCCAAGAAGAAAACACTGCATCAAGGCTATTGCAACCTACCAAAAACTGGACGAGCCAGGTTCATTTTTAAGCATAGTTTTGAATGGAAGTCACATTGCATACAACATCTATCCATTATAACAGTTGTATCACACATCTGAAATGAAAAGTGAAAATACTTACAACCTGTTACTTTGGGAGAAGAGCAGCTATTTTGCCTGAATCTTGAATAAAAGGGAAACAAACCCCTCTCTCTGAACAGTAACCAAAGCTCTCATTAGAAGGTTCCTCTCTTCATTGATTATTTTGTTGTGACAAGAACACCTATAAATCTGATTGAATTAGGTTTTTACACCTTTGTTCCACGTAATTTCCTCTACTCGTGTGGACTTTCTCAGGAAATGAGATTTAATGAGTCATAGTCCTTACTGATAATCACAGGAGAGCTCATTAGCTTTTGGTCAGATTTGTACCCACTATTTGCCCTCAATATGCTTGTGACTTACTAGAGCTAAATAGGACACAACAGAGAAGGCAGACTTACACAGATGAAGCAATACAGTGGATTTGAAATACTACAGATATAAATATTTCTCCTTAATTTATTTTGAGAACCTAAAGGAAAAAAAATCACCACGCCTTCTCTCCTTTTTTAGTGTACTTTCTCTATTGTGTTGGCATTGCTGACAGCAAGACACGCAGAATTAGAGAAAATTAGGAATGACATTTGAAGACTCCTTGGAGGAACAGTAGCAGAGAACCAGCCTAAACAGTCCGAAATACAAGGCACTGGGGACCAGAACACATTTCTGTTCCAGAATATAAATTGTGGCTTACCACAGTTGTACAAAATCTTCAGGCTATCAATGACATTGATGCAGAAGGAGGGGCAGCTGAACCTGTTTTTTGACCTGCCCCTCCCACATTTACAGCTCTTTCTGTCCATTTCAGACACTGCAGGTTGGGTTTTCTTGCCTCTCAGCCCCTCACTGGCACAGCCTCCAGCTGCTGCCTGCAAGGCCTGGCTCTGGGCTGGGCTGTGCAAGGAACTCCTGAGCCCAGCAGCACTGGGAAAGACATTTCTGCTCACCAGTGCTTGGTGGAGCAGCATGGTTCCTCTGAGAGACTGGGAGATGGGAACTGGAGCTGGAGAAGCAGTAAGGCCATCAACATCCCCTGAAAGGAGAGGCTGAGGGAAGCTGTGATTCTTGTTTCCTGGGCTGTTCCCAGCATTACTGATGGAATGCTGTTGGTTCCTGCGAGGCGCTGGTCCCAGACAACTTCACAACTGGTCACTTGCTTAGTGTTTGCTTTTATCTCTCTCCACAGCTTTCACAGAATTTCTTAGCTGAACAAGAAAACATTCTGCTTTCTTGAAAACTGAGGGTCACCCTGCACTCTCACAATCTGCTTTCACAAAATACCCCCTTTTCCAAACATATCTGAAGGACAGCCCAATAAGCAGGTGCCGAACCCAGGAAGGAGTTTTACCAGATTGTACTATTGTAAGTATTCAATTTTTCCAAGAAATCACCTATAGCAGAAGAAAAAACCCTAGAAGTGTACACCTTTCTCAAGGATTTTACTGTAGTTCCAATCCCCAAAGCAACAAGTACTCTTCTCAGATTAACAGACAATAATATTTTGTTTTAACTCTCTCCCCTCAGCCATCCTTTATACAGCTTCTCCTATTCTTCACTCTATCTTCTCTCCCCATTGTGCTCTCACATTTTACACAGAGAACAGAAGCAATTGCAAAGGGACTGATCAGGCTGGAAGGGGTGACATATAAGAGTTGTCAAAGCAAAGGGAATTCTAAATTTCCTATTTCCAGAGCTCTTCACAGCTGACACAAGCCCCTTCTCCATAAAATTCTATCGATCTCTACATATTATAATATTAACAAAGTTTAAATAAATCATGGGAAAATTCTGAAGATGTGTGTTTTTAAATGTATTGGTAAGTCTGGTCAAGTAAAGGAATTATCACCAGCAATGAATGTGACTACAACTTTCTAGCATGTTTATTTTAGCACCATTAACACACCCCAGATGGACCCAAGTTAAATTCCATCAGAGAGGATGAAGATAAAACGTAAAAACACATAACATATTTTGCTACTTATTTCCCAACTATTTTAATGACCTGCCTATTCCCTATAAAGAGGATTGTTAGAAAACAGAAACTTTCAGTGAACAGTGGCTTAAAAATTATCAGAGGTCAGTGAGGAAAAGACAATGAAATGGGATCAAAGCCTTGATGGCACTCAGTTTTCAATTTGAATTGTCTGTTTAGATCTATCCTTTAATTTCACACTTGCACACTTCAGCACATTATTCCCTGTGTATCCACAGCATGCATAGAAACACACAATCTTTGTTTTACATCTGGGAAATAGGTGTGCAAATGGTTATTTTTACTGCATCAGAAAGAAAAGTCAAATATGCACAGCACCAGCTATTGCTTCAGAAATGAGACTTTGTTAGACTTTCACAAGGCTTCCATTCCACTAATGTCTGAGCACTTCCATTTGCTGTAATTTTTGGTAGTTGTCTTTCCTTCCCTTAAGGTAGGAAATATTTTATTTTCTTTCTTGAGATGAAGAAGCAAGGCAGAGCAATCTCCCAGTGTTCCCAAAAGAAGTTTGGAAAGGAAAAGGGTTTTATGTCCCATGCTAGCTTACTTTAACATGAACCAGCCCTGCAAGGTCATCATGTCACTTGACTGTACATGCAACCACTCAATTCTCCACCCAGGAACATGACTGAAAGCAAAGAGCTCAAATAACACAAATCCCTTCTATGCCTTAGAGTTTATAGTGTTCTGCATCAAATCTCACTTTTCTCCAGCTTGAATAAACATTTGATAAAAGTTTAAGTGATAATGATATATACACCCATCTTTGGCTTTTTAAGAAAATTAACTTGGTCACGATGTAGATTGATGGGCAGAGTAGCTGACTGAGATCAGGAATTACTGTTCTGTCACTGTCTCAGGTCATAGCTCTGAGCAAAACAATCCACCTGTTTCATGCTTTCCCTTACTATAAATGCAGGAAGGGAACCAACCTGTAAGAGTTTGAGATCAGCCAGTGCAAACTTGTATTTATACAAGCTATAACAGCTCTGCATTTTCAAGGAGTAATGCAGCTTTTTATCACCAGTTCAATAGGTTTAGTGGATAAGTAGGAGTTTTACACATCTGCTCGTTCCCATACTTGGCATCTCTCACGTCCTCAGAAACTTCATGTTGAGATAGTCTTTTCTTTCCTGTGGGGCCAGTGGTGGCCACTGAAGCTGGAAGTTCCCTAGCCCAGCACTGAGAGGGGAGCAGGGAGCAGAGTCAGATGTGCAAGGAACAGGCTGTACTGACATAAGTTCTTCCTGAAGATCCCAGACTATTTGTCTAATCAGACCAGTTGCACATTCATGTATTTTTTGTCATTTTCACAGCAACAGAAATTGCCAGCTTTTTATGCCATCATATAAGCTTTTTTTTTCCCCTAGGAAGCTAATGGTTTTAAAGTCTGAGACATTGCAAATAAGGATTGCAGGTGTGATTCCAGCTCAGGATGACTTCAGGGTTCCAGTGCCAGTCATTAATCACCCAACCTGCACTTTCTGGGTTTATGATTTTGACAAAATCTCTTCATCTGAATTATGGCCTTGTATGTAGGGCATGTATTCTTCTATATACAATTTTTAAATATAAAGTGAAAGAGCATGGAAAAATTAGGATCTATGACTTAAAAAATCTAGTCCTTTTATGGCATAGGCAAACAGAATGCTCTTGACTTTAACCTATGGGTTCCACTTCATATGTGGTGTATTTTTCATACATCATGGGGTTTTATAAATTTGCTGTATAAAGCACCAGAGCTACGTTACCAGCAAAATAGAAGGAAAACAAATATGTCAGGGTAATGATGCCAGGACAATTCCTTATTGAAAAAAACCAGTTTATTAATACCTTATTGCTACAAGCTAGATCTTATTATCATCTTGGGTCATTTAGAATCTTATTAGGTATTCTGATGGTGGATGAATAATCCTGTGATAAATTCTTTGCCATGTCCTTCACAGTTGTCATAGCAGGATCATAAACAGCATTTATAACAATCTAGCCTGGAGGAAAAGGCTTACAATGGTCTGTTTAACATGCAGGAAATATTCAGATCAGCCGTGTCTGGTTAAATTTGAGACCCACAGGAGAGATACCAAAGTTAAATGTAGCATGGGTTTCTCTGAAGATTAGCTTTAGAAAAAGCTTTGGGTCAGGGACAGGGGGACTAATGCCAATGATATGGCCACAAGCAGCCTTCTTTCAAAAAGTCAACTTGAATAAAAATGGTGGCAATGAGTTACTTTCTTGCTGAAAAATCACCATGTCAGGTTACTTGAGCTGCTACTTAAGGAGCATGGTTGAAATTATTTGCAATTGAATTTCTTGGAGCTTAGTCACCTACTTCAGTGATTATTATATAAAAAAATAGTGTATGCACTCACATAGTGAAAAACATGCAGATTTTTGCAGAGCTATAGGATATCTTGCCTATGCTGTGTAACTTCTTGAACTCTTGCAAGCTCAGAATTGAAAGCTTCAGAACAACTACAAAAGTAACATGGGTAAAGTAAACTCTAGGAAAAAAATAAATTTACACTGCTTTGAGTGGGTACTTAAAAAAAAAAACCCAAATAGTCTAAACATATAAACACACTGAACCCAGTGAATCACTTATATCTGCTGTCACTCACTGCCACATTCGAAGGTACAATGCCAGCTCTCCAAATCTAAGTGCAGCAAGTGCCTCTCAAACCACTAGAATTTTTCACAACTGGCATTAATTTTAAACACTTGCACTGGTGCAAATTAAAGCTCAGCCAAAACTAATCTTGCGGGACCTGTCAGGCACATTTTCAGGAGAGCGATCATAGAAAAGGGTGGCTCACTGGAAGAAATTGTGGTGGCACATTTGAGTCAAGCCAGATACAAATTCTTTCTCTATAGCTGATGTTGCTCTCTGCACAAGGAACTGGGGCTGCCCCTACCACCTACAAAAATGGATTTTGCAGACATCTATGTGCACACACAATCTTTATACCAACACAGAGACACAACAGTTCCCAGGACAGCACACATGGCAGGAGACTTAAATGGGTGCAGGTCACAGTCTCCACATGATGAGCTAAGTACTGTCATTTGCTCAGGATTTGTTCCCTACTCAAAATAAAATATTGTCAGTAACTCTGAAGCTTTTAGCACTTTGGGAATGTACCAGCAGAAATAAAACCACAGTAATCACAGAGAAAAAAGTGAAAGAGCTTTGAATGAAGAAGTTAGATCAGATGGGAGCCTGCAGGACAACATGCTCTCCAAATCTCTAGGCTTGGGGTACTGTATAAGTTTAGCTAAAGCTGAGACACACTTATTTTTCCTTGTGACTAAAATCAGTTGTTCTGGTTTGGTCTTTACACTAGCCTAGTTAGGCAGAAGGAAAGCTCACTGGTAGCACTTCAGCTGCCAAAGCAGAGCATACATGTGTCAGTCACACTGCAAACAGGATGGTATCTCAGGTTCTCACATCTCTAAAGCAACGGCAGGTCAGATGTGGAATTATGGCACCTGGGAAACAGAACTGCAACAGTCTTTTTTTTTAACTAGTAAAATTACTTCTTGAAAAGCCATGCTTCCTAGTGAGGAATAAAGGTTTTAATTTTTTTTTCCAATGTGAGATTTACATCGATAATCTCTTATTAATTAAAAAAAAATCATAAGTATACTATAACTGTACGCAAAAAAAGATAAAATTATTTCCCTTCTTTGCAAAAAAACCCCTCAAAGACACCCATAAACCTTTCCATCTCTGTTTTGATGACAGAACAGCAGTACAAAGAAGTACCACGTGTGAGTATTAGTATATTGGATGCACCAGACTGAAAAAGCAGGAGCATAAAATTAATACCCTTAAGATTGCAAGTTAACTGAAAGTCTTTGGAGGTTTAAAATTGTTAGCACCTTTCTACAAGTGCACAAAATCCCTCCAAGGCAGCCCTCTTGGCACAGTCAACTAAGCACATGAATTTACAAAAATCTCTCTGATGTCAACACATTTCAAATTCTAGGTTCTAGTTAGTCTTCTACTAGAAAACTTAACTGTGATGAAATAATCTCTTTTACAAGCTAAAAATCCTTTTCCTTTTTTCTCTAAACTTAAAATGACTAAAACCTGCTTATCTTAAAATAAGATAATGTCTCTCTGCCTTTGGAACACATCCCTGCAGCTGTTTCAGGCTGAGGTGAGATCTCAGCATTATGCAGTTTTCTTCCCTCTCCCCTGCTCATGTACAATCCATTTTCCTGCTGAAATCAGTGGGACTTCTGCCTCTGATCAGGTCTCATCTGAATCATACCAACCAATTTCCTGTTAGTTTTATTGCTAGTATGAAAGCACATGTGGGCTAGCAAGACCATCTCTGCTTGATTTCATAGCATTTTTACAGTGCTATGCAATGAAATAATCTAGTTTCTACAGATATGACTCAAACTAACATTATTTGACAAAATTTGAAGGTAGCTCTTAAATTGGCATAATCCAGCTATTGACATAATCTAGCTCCACTGGGCTGCTTTTAACACTAAACTCATATAAATTTATTTTCATTTTTTTAAATGCACATTACTAGCTTCAAAATTTTTAGCCCATGCTCAGCATTTTCATTCAGCTTGCAAAGCCCATGAAGGTAATTTTCTGGACAGTTTTCACAAATAATCCTCTACAAATCTGTCTGGGGAGGCTGATTTCTGTCCAGGCTCTTGTCCACAGCTTCTTGAAGTGCTCCTGGTAAAAGGTGCAGATAAAACCTATGGCCAAAGGCAGGATATAACCCAGTATGAGCCCATTAAGGTAGAACAGAGCTTGCTTGAGTTTCCTGGCACAGATTCTCAACTCTCTAAGCTGAGTTAGGCAGCCTGCTCTAGGGTAGGGTGATGATTATGACACAACAAGCACCTTCCCTCTAACCTACTCATTCCCCTCAAACACAGCTCTCTGGAGTATCTGGAAAAGTGCTACGAGGCTCAGCAGGAACCATGAGAAGAAAGGTTTTTAAAGATCAGGCACTGTCAACTCCCAACTCAGAGGCTAAATACCCTCAGAAATTTTGTGAGTTTGGGAAATTAATTTTCAATTGGCACCTGTGACAGAGCCTTGAATGACAACACTGCATAAAGAAATTAACATTGAACATCCATCTCACTGCCAAGGACCCTCTCCTTTTGTATACAGAAGTAGCACACAAGCCTGTTTAGAAGAATGGAATTGAAATATCCTTGCCAAGTGTGCTAGTTAAAATATGAGCCCCAGCAACTAAAGGTTACATTTCTTTCCCAGGTGCTAAGGAGAAGGGGAGTTGGTCAGTGGCTCAGTGAAATGAGGCTGAGTAGGGCTGTCCCACTTTCTGGTGCAGGTGTAACCTATGGTTTGTGTGGAGTGAAGCTCAGCCAGCTGAGCCTGTCTTGCTGCAGTCACAGCTTCCAGTGCCTTGAGTGGAATCAGCATTTTTAGGGATGTGAATCCAACCCTGGATCCTGAGCAACTCAAGTCAGTTCTAGTTCCAGTGGGCAAAATGTCTTAGAATTATCTCTTGGATGTGAAAACCCTATAACAGAATAACAGGGAAGTTTATGCCTAGGTCAAATCAGCTCAGAGGTTCAGCAAAACAAGCACCAAGAGTACAGGTCAGACTTGCACCTCACTGCCAAGATGCCATTGCTGCTGCTCCAGAATGGATATGTGAGAGCAATGTATAAACACTGCAGAATATTCCTCATAGGCACTGCACTAGCTCCCAGGAAACTGAAGTGACAGATAAACAGTGGGCAAGACTGGCTTCCAAATCATTTGGAGCAAAACAAAGACGATAAATACTACTGAAGGAAAAACAGTATCCCAGTAATTCCAAAGGGAAGAGATTTTCAAAAATTCCCTTATTTTTCCAAATTAACTTGCATTTGATTTACTATCCTCAAGTCTGAATTAAACTCCCCCTCCTCACTCACTCCCCAGAAAACAGAAGTATTTGTTAAGAGGTTTTCTGGGACCTGGCTTGGCACTCTCAGTGAAACACCTCTTCCATTTTCTCATGCACTGAGATTCATTTACAAAGCCATTTTCACTGAAAATGTAGATGTACACTATAACTCAAAATGTGCCCACATACGTATTGCCCACTGGAAACCAGTCAGGTGTCCAAACTGTAGCCATGCTCTTCTGCACCTTACTGGATATCTGTATCTGTATGAGTACCTAAACCAGTTGTCCTTTGCAGCCAGCTGTGAATAAGTAAATGCTTCTGGAGTACAAAGCATTGATTAGATCAATTGCCAATACAATTCTCGGTGAGTGAATGCTCTGTACACTCCCTGACTGTCTTAAGTGTTGCCAGTTAGAGCTTAAATGTCTAATTAACAAGAAATAGACAGAGTTCTCTACTGCTGACTTTGGAGGAGTATGACCAGTAACTCTACCTGCACAGCACAATGAGATGAAGAGAAGGAGAAAGTGAAAATTAAATTAGTTTAGTAATGTCTGGACAGCCTTAATGTNTTCAGCCCTGACTCTTCTGTGATTCTATGAAATAATGTGGGTATAAATTTTCTTGGCTTAATTCTTAATACGTAGTTTCTTTTAGAATATACCATCATTGGTTTCTATTGATTTCTGCTTGATTTCCCTTGGCTTCTCCTAGAAAATACAATCATTTTTGAATATAAAATAACTGTAAAATAAGATACACAGCACAGTTAATTTGGTTGTAATAACAGTCATGATCCTGGAATTTAAGTGTTTGAAAGCATCCTTGTAAGCAAATAATGTATGGACTAGACTGTACTTTTCCTTTAAAAACATATCATGCATTATTGACATTCCTCTTACAACAAATGAGACCGAGAAAAGGGAGAGTAAGAACCTTTACAATGCAAACTTGGTGCATTCATTGTGAGTCTGAGCAGTTCATCAATACAGATCATGAACTACTCCGGTTGGTTTAGAGCCAGTTGCTCACTATGTTGATAAATATCTTGCTCACAAACAGCCCCAGCATTATTTCTCATGGTTCAAAGCAATTTTCCCCTCTTAACCAGGATTAGACTATACAACTGCCAAGAACTACACAAATAAATGCAATGCTACCTAGAACAGAAATCTGCTGAGAAAGACATTTGAAACTGGCAATAGATGCAGGCACTGCAAGTAATTTTTCTGCATAGATGGATGATGCACCAGAGACCAGCTCTTATCATAAAAAACTACAATAGCAGATGTCAGTGAAATAATATTTTGCAATGACATGGACATCCTACAAAAGTCAATGAGGAAAAAAATCTTCTCAGATACACGTGTATGTTGTTAATCATAATTAAGGCAAGTGTGACAGTTTCTTGGCAACAGACACTGAGTTCCCTTCCCTGACAAACAAATCCTTCAGGAATACTCCCTTTCATTACATCAAGCCTGCAGTTCTTTACACTAATATCCTCCACTTGGAACACCCCAAGTCATAGGGAAACTTTTGTTTTGTCAATTGTTTTTTTGCTGGGTAATCCCATGATGACCGCCACCAAAGAGAAGAGCAAGTTTCTCATTAGTAAAGTAAAAAGAGCTTTAAAAGCCAGTACTATAAACAAGCACATATTATACTGTTGTAGATAGGGACAAAAGAGAGATTCACAGCATCCAAGTTAGGAAAATAATGCCAACCATATCCTACAAGGAGATTCAGAGCAGCACATGGAAAAGCAAAGCATGACTACCGTAAAAGCAGAAAGTGGATGACAGTCACTCTGAAATGTGACTGAAATTCTGAAATTGCAGAATGTATCTGATATATGCATAATAGTATCTGTAACACCTGGCTATCAGCATCTATGTGTAAACACTGCCAAGAAAGCAATTTATAGTATATGAGTGTATATTATAAATACATATATATATATGAAGTAAGTATACATATTCACTTACTACTGACCTTTGAGTAATCAGGGGATTACTGATTCTTCAACAACAAAAACCTGATGGTTTGGAGGGAAGCAAGCATTTTTAGAGAACTTATGTTATCCTCCCTCCTTTAAAAATATCCCGTTTTGATGGCAAGGTTTTGGTCAGCTGAAAGTTTTTCACTCAAAAGAAGTCACATTTTACCATGATGCATTAGATTTTTTTATAAAAGGAAAAAAGGTTGAATAAAGAATGCTGAACCATTTAAAGAATAAGCCATAAATGCACGTATTAGCTAAAAGACTTGCAAAGAAAAATGGTTATGATTCTAAAAGACGGTGTAAATACCACAGAGAGAAAAGAAATCCCTTACAGTATATATAATTACATTACTGATAATTATATCTCAGTAATGAGGAAATTACAGTAGAACACCAGCAAAGCATCTCACAATAAATTGCACAAGTTTATGGAACAATCTCTTCAGGGAAATGTGGAAACTCCCTACATCATCTGAAAGCCATAAAACACAGGAGACAAAACACATCCACAATGTGCTGTGGGGACAATACTGAGCAGGAAGAGAGATGGACTGGCCTTTTCCATTTCTCAGTGCTGTGCCATAAGCCTGGCAGTGGGGTTTAAAATCACCACCTCTGCTATCTTCCGATTTTGTTGTCTGTTCCTGGCTGTATCTCATGTTAGTGAGATCCCACCGGGTTTAGCAATTAGCATGAGGAAAGCAGTATGATAATCAGAAGAAATTAATGGTTTAAAAACATAATCTTACACTTCCCATGAGACTTGTTCCATACAACTGGATTCTCAAAAAAAAAAAAAAAAGAAAAAAGAAAAAAAACAACAGGTAATTGATTCTTATTAAGAGAATGATCTGCCACAAAATGGTATCCATGTGAAAAAGATGTTAATTTAAAGTGCTTTCAGAGTCAGTGCGAACCTCTTCTCTGATTGGCTTTCTGAGGAAGAGAGGGATCCCCAGTGCCACCTTTGCTTTTGCACCTACTCAGAACAGCTGAGCACAATGGGTTTTCACATGCTAAAAATCAGCAGCTGGAAAAGGGAGAGTGATGTGACAATGAAACAGAAATCTGTAAGCAATTTCAATGAGAAAAGATCATTTCTCCACCTTTCTCAGTCAACTGTGTGGAGAAGGTAGGACAGCTCCTCAGTCATGGATAAGCTATATACATTGTATTTGACCATGTCCATTGCTGAATTTTTATACGCCTCTCGGAAAAACTGAGTTACAGACTTCATTCCCATGGTTAACTACACTATTAAACATGTGTGTTATTTATTCTGGCTTAATTACTGTCTCACTGCATTGTTTAATAATGTAAAAAAGCAGTTAAATAAAGCAGAAAACTCTCAGTAAATGTCTTGTCCTACTTCCATAAGTGTAGAACCTAAGTGGACCTCCTAGGGACTTTTAAAAAAAATTGGATAGAAATGCTCAAGCACTTCAGTCCAAAATAATGCTTCCTTATAGTCAGTAGGTCAACCAGCTCTTGATTAAAATAACTTTTCAAGATTGTTATTCTAGAGGGAAAAAGAAATGTTTTGTATAAAGCTTTTTGACAAAACAGTAGAGGTGCTTCAACTCCACGATTTCTTTATACAGTTTTCTCTATGAAGTGTGAGCAGCATTTTTCTGTGAACCTTTTCATTAGCCGTGCATGCTCCGAATCACACAGAGCAGCCGTGCCTCAAACATTTGCTGAAGTCAAAGGGAAGGGCTGCGTGCAGATTTTCGGTGTTGCGGCAAAGCCAGCCCCGCGGTGCATCTCCCCTCAACTGCCCAGCAGCTCACACGGCACAGAACAGACTGGAAGTCCGTGTGATCCAACGCCACCTGGTGATCCCTGTCCCCTCTCACAGAGAGACTTAAAGTTAGATTTTTCGTTTCCAAGACGATAAGCTAAAAATGTTAAAAAAAAAAGTAGGTAACATTCCTAAAAAGTTATAATTAAAATGTTTAAATGTCTATAAAATGTAAAAACGTTACTGTTAATTCTAAATCTCAAGACCCCAAAAGTTTGTTTCGGTTTGGGGGGTTTTTTATTGTTTTCTTTTGTTTGTTTGTTTTAAAAAAAATACAGTTTGTATTGTAGCATGGCAAGAACAAGTCACGTGGTGAAGGCGGATCGGGAGACTGAGATCAGTAAGAGGAGACAAACCAAACTGAAATCAGCCACCACCAAGAGACCAATTTATCCTTAGCCACGAGCCCAGCGGTTTCATGGCAGGGAGAGAACGCTGCCCTCCCTGCAGCAGAAGTGGCTGCTGGTGTCTCCTCACACTGCCCTTCCTTCTGCCAGGGACACGAGGCCAGCAACTCCACACTCACATCCCAGCGTGTCCCCGCTTCACCTGGGAAAGCTGCAGCATATTAACCTAAGGAGGTCTGATTTGAAGGGATATCTATTCCAGACATTGGGAATCTCTACATTTCTGAATTACAACTGGTTTTTAACACACACCTTGTGTTCTTCACAGACCTGGAGTCCCCTTCAGAACCAGACATCGGCTTGCAACATCATGCCCTTAGTGGCTCCAAACACAGCATCTGTAATATTAGTCCAGGAAAAACCAGGAGAAATACTCTATTCAGACAGATGTCAAAACAGTTCTTTCTCCCCAGGGACACTCTGCCTGACTGCCCTGCTGGTTTTGTCATTCTGAGAGCTCAACACAACTCTATTAGGATAAATTTTGTCATAAGATAAATTGCATGCTCAAAATGCCTCCTGAAGTTTCAAAATCCACAATTAACAATTTCATATTCATAATGGTAAACATCAATACATCTTCCTTGGAAAGAAACTACCATCTGCATAAATTTAATGAGTACTTCATTACAGTGCTGTTGTGTAGCAGACTCATGCCACTATCTCTCTTGTGAAGTCTGAAAATATGTGCTAGAAATATGTTGATGACATTGTGGTTTCCTAGGTTGCTTTCACAGGCTTCACAAAACAAGCAGATATGTTCATAAAATGTATTCATGATTACAGGGGAGAAACAGACCTCAGAGAGTGGTAACAGACACTGCTTTTTTAGGTTTTATAAGGCTGGACATCTAAGGCCAATGGAAGCTCACCATTAATTGAGTTGATTTTTTTGTTTAATTTGTACTCTGCAATGGAATATCAACCTGTAGAGATGCTAATAAAGGAGGCAATGTTGAAAAGGCAATACCTTCTAAAATTCAATGTATTTAAAAGGATATTTGTCAAGCATCTTTCCCTGATGTCCAGTGCCACCTTTTGCACTTTTGCAAAAGCATGACCTGGAAATATATTCTCTTTGGTTTTGTTTAATTTCTCAGTACTGGAAGCTTGTTCTATCTGCTTGAACTGGGTTAATTTACTAGAAAGCTCTCAAGGAGCTAGACACTTTTTCCAAGCATTGGATGCTGTGTGTCACAGTCAGCCCTTTGGCATTAGGAGTAGGTTCCATAACAGATATATAATAGCACATGATTGATTGTATTCCCAGATGGAAATAAAGGAGAAGGTTGTAGAGAACTTGGAGCTTGCAGAGGATGTGCCTGATGCTTTCTTCTTTCAGAAGATACAGTAAATCTGCATGGAAGATTGCAAAAAGGATTTGATAGAGGAGGATGCCTAAGCAGGAGAAAAAGAAAAATTCCCATGAGCTGTGTGGAACTAGAGGTAGCCAGTCAGACCAGATGATAAAGGTGCACACGGAGTAGCAGATCTGGCAGTTCAATCTGTTTTGCCCCAGATCATTATGGTTATACAATTATACTCATGGCATACAGTAAATAAGTCTGATCTGTATCAAAGATACATTGCCCCCTTATTTTTAAGAACAACTTACAGCGGACACATTCCAACAAGTCCAAGTAATACTATTAGAAATATTAATGTTGACTGTTTCCTTTTGTAAAGGAAGGATTAACACCACTATCAAAGAAGGAATGGCAAACAGCAGTTAAAATAAAAGATCCTCTGCCATATGGTTCACCAGGCCTAACCCCATAACACTCTTCTCTGAATCTATTAAAGAATTCCATAATTTGCGGACTCAAAGTCACCCCAAAGTGTACAGAGCTGACCACAAATAAGAATTAGTCAGCCACAACAGAAAACAGTAGCTTATTGTTTTTTCTGAATTTCTAAGAAAACACTGTGGTGAGGAGAGGTGCAGAATTTCAAAGCAGCTGTTTCATTGGTAGAGGTAGGATTTATACACACTGTATAAAAAAGGAAATTTTTCATAACTGTATAAATGAACAGCCACCCTCTGAAGGGCAATATGCTGTTGGTTTCTGAGGCACTGATGCTTTTTTGTTATCAAACTCTTATGGAAGTTGTGGCAACAGTAAGAAGATATTTTCTGACTTCAAAACTAGAGACAGGCTGTTAAACACCCAATTGTCTCCTGCATTCTTTTTTTACCATCTAGTTTGTATTTTTATTATGAATACTGTGTTCAACTTCTAATTTTCTAATCAACTGAAACGGCAAAATACTGATTAATCTAAATGATAACATAATTATAGTGAAATCAGATGCGCCACTGACTGAAGGCAGACGTACTCTGAAGAGAGTGATTGGTGCCTTAAAAATGGCATCTTGGGATAACAGCAGGGAACCTAAAAGGATTTTTAATGCTAGTGTTACAGTTGATAAGTAAATCCTATGACATAGAGCTATTTAGAAAGGTAGAAGGAAACAAGATTAGGGTGGAGTTTTTTTGTCACAGAATCTCCTAATTCTTTGTCTAAGTGTCATCAGTGAAGGAAAAAGGATTCAGTAAAGGATGTTCATTATTAAAATGTTTCATCTACCTCTCCTTCCAAATGACTCCAGCTCCATGTTCTGTCAAGAACATTTGAAATTTCTGATTTATTTGCCAATCTGGTAAAGGAGCCCTAGTTTCTCCCAAATTAGTTTTTGGTCCTCTAGAAAAAGAAACATTCTATTTAATTTTCCTTTTCTATTCTATACATCTCGGGTAGCTTCTGACTGACCTGGAAATCATAAGATTAAGTTAAAAATGCTGGAGATGGCTTTTTAATTTTTAAGTGGTCCTGATTTAAGTTGGACTTTAACAACTCCAACATTTCTCCTCATTCCAGGTATCTAATAAATTTTTCCCCCAAATAATTTTTAAATTAGCAGTGATGTACTTGGATGGATATTTAAGAAGTCATAACATTCTATTAAAAAACCTGAGCAAATGAAAGAAACCAAGAACCTATCACCACTGTAGGATAAAGGTCAATCTCATGTTCTGCTTTCAAGTGACTCTGGGCATGTCATTCCCCATCCTTACATCCTAAGAGGTTTGATCACCCCAGAGCATGGGCAGAGGAAGTGAATCTCACTCTATATCTGTTCAGATACACAAATTTTCATTGTGCCAGAAAAAGGTTTGTAGTGCAGGCAGAGTATCATAATGTTATAGACTGAACTCCCCTCCTCATTTCTGTGTTTCTTCCCTCAAACAATTCTGATACAAGTTATGTAATTCCCACTGCATAAATTCCTTTCTTGGTAGCTGAATATCATATTAGTGTCCACTACCTTACTCCAAAATGCAGAGTAAGTCACTGTGCTGTCACAGAAATAAGAAAGGGACCCCAGTTACAACTGTGTGAGCACTTGAATGTTGCAACAGGCTTTTGATCCATGCCTTTATGTTGCTCATTACCCAAATTCCCTTAGAGCTTACCCTACTTTTTTTGTTTGATTTTTACTTAGGCTTCCATGCTGATTTGAGATTGAGATTCCTAAGTTTCTATACTATCGCTTCAGCTCTGATTCAACAGTTTCTTATCTGATCATACAAAAGATGGAAGTAATTTGAAATTTAACTTTTTCTTTAAGCCTTATTACAGATGGGTGTATAAGAAGTACAGGACATTTTCCTAATATGAATTTGTCAAGTCAGAAAACTGAATACAGTGATGATGCATTTGGAATTTGCTGCTCAAGCCCACTTTATAAATGCTTTCTGATGCTGGAAGGACCTGAAGAATTTTGACTGGTGAAGCAAACCAACTAATGTCCATCTGCCTCTACAGCAAATAATCTCAAGGTACAGATAGCTTGGAAGCCACTGAATACACTTAAACATATTTTATTACAAGAAAGGAAATTCCATGGTATTTCTTTCTTCTGAACAAGCAGTGTCTGTAGTATTTGTTGTAATTGGCTGAAGTTCCACACAAAACTTCCAGCCCATTCCCGTTTTCTTTTTAGAGCTTCTGTTAGCACTCAGAGCAATCTGTGATCAAATACAGGCTTAGCATTCTGATACAAATCCATCATTTTGGAGATTGCCTGAGTGAAACCTGAGTTTTCTGAACTCATCTCGTCTCCCGTAACACAAAACAATTAAAGATGCACTGCATTAATTTTACTAATCTTTAATAGATATAATTGGAATTAGGTTCTCCAAAGGGACAGTTTGAATATGTGTTTACAGTAGAAGAGTGACAATGATTGATCAGAAATAAAACCGGAATGTTTAGTCTAATTAATTTCTTGGTTATTTGAATATAACTCACATTTATTTAAGGTTGTTTGTCTAGAAAAACAAGATTGCCACTGGAAACAAGAAATCCCTTAGCTTTCTTCTTTCCACTGGCAATCTGCTAACAGCAGCAAATTACATTCAAATTGCACATCAACTAGTATTAGTATTAATTGTAAACTAACCTCAGTTCACTTAATTGTGGGCATAATGAAGTATTACAATTAGCCATAATTTAGTATTTAAATAAGAAATATCAATATTATTTAGAGCAGGTGCCAATTACAGGAGGCAGTGAAATATGCTGCCAAAAAGTATTTCAATTAGAAATTCAATTTCAGCAAAGACAAAGGTCCCAATCACCCTGTAAAAGGGCCAAGAGCCCCGATTTGCCTGATGTCCATGGGGAAGGCAGGAATGTGGAGTTCACCTGCTTGGTGCACTGTGGATTTCAGGGGAGTTCTGGAAAGGTGGTTACAGACACCTGCAGAGCTCTGCAGAACAGCTCAATACAGCACTGTAGAGGAGAGAGAAATCACTACACAAATCCACCACATTCAACATTAATGTACCAGTATTTGACCTTAGAATTCCTTTGGTCAAAGTCACATTTCATATCTATGTAGTCACTACTGCTTGAAATTCTCTTTGCTTAATACAGTGATAAACACAAAACCTAGCTTCCAAGGGATTTGGATGCAAAAACTCTAGGGCTGAATATGTGTTCCTTTTTCAGTATTTTAAAACTTTCAAGATTCCTTCCTGGCTTCTTATTCCAGTTCTCTGCAGTTTGGAGCAAAGTAGTAAATGCTGAAGTTTAAATCCCCCCTGACATAAATTTGGATTGAAGATCCTTAGCTCTCCTTTTTCAAAAAGAATGTATCAAGTTTAGTGTTTCTACACACAGTTCTCTACCAGGATGAAGACATTCACTCAAAATACTAATGTCAAACTTACTATTAGATAGAGTAACCAATGTTTTTGTCAGACCATGTTTGTCTTTGCAGTAAGGAAATTGCATCCACCAGAACAATATCTGCCAAAGTAGAAACAAGAAGCATCTATAAAACAGCCTAGAATAATTTATGCCAATTAAACTTTATACTAAAGATGACATGCTAGTGCTGCTAAAGTCTAAATTTCTCAGCTTTCATATATTCTCACTGCTTCCTACCTCAGTCTATATAATTATAAATTAGATGTAGCAACTCCAGGTTAGCAAAGCAGGAAACATCTCAGGAGAAAAAGCCAAAACAACAAACAAGTTTTCTGTATGCCATTACTCCCTAGAAGTACTTCTGGGTTATGCTGGACTCTAAAACTGAGTCTGTCAAATCAATGTTGCCAACAACAAAACATAGCATCAGCGATTCTTTTAATTTTTCTAGTATCTGAAAGCATTAGTCAGTTCCTGACTTGATGTTGCAATAACACAAAGCAAGGAAAAGATTTTGATTAGCTAGGAAATGTTGAAGAGAAAAATTGCAAGCTGAAATATGCTGCAAGTATGCTCAAGTTTCAGCCACAGGCCCATGGTGATAGAACTTTTCTTGCTGTACATTAAGATAATTTCAGTATACTACAATTATGTGCCTAATTAAAATTAAGAAATTAGAACACAGTTAAAAGGAATGATATTTTGCTCACAGCTAATTTCATTAAAGTATTAATGAACAGGACTCATTTTATGGCTAGAGGGCAACTACTTTCTGCAAAGTACTTCCATGCTAGCTAATTTATTCATGCATGAAAAACAATCCAATGAGAAATGAGTGAGCCGGGAACTGCTGGTCCTAATTAAAATATTTAAAACACCACGTCTATTCTGTTCCATCCAGCCAAAGACCTAAGCTAGAAGCCAGCACGATACCAATTAACATGGAACAAGCAAACACACAACACCCACAGATTCTGATTAAAGTGCATATTATTGCACCATACAATATATTGTTCTACACATGTATGTAAATGTTTAATTAACCCATGTCTAAATCTCTGTAATGTTCAGGAATTGATACTTTAAATCCTAAACAAGTGACAATCAGACTGCATGATGTTCACTTTTATTTATAACAATGCTTTCTTAGCACACTCATTGGAGTCATCCTGCAATTACACAGTGAATTTCTTAAGGGAGGGAGGCGAGGCAGAAGCAGAGGAGGAAAAAGGAACAAGCAAAAGATTTTCTTCTCTGCATTTTAGACAGCAATAAGATTGCTGGTTGCCAAAGGCTTGGAAGTGGAACGAAATGTTGGGTTAGCCTCAGGTAATACAATATTTTTCATTAATAATTGAAAGAAGAGCCTGGGACTAAACCCATTTGTCAGTCTTGGACGCCAGCAACAAAAACAAAATAAAAGCGCTTCCTTTATAAACCAAAGAACTGTTTGTGGGGGAAGAACCCAAGGGATGGCTCCCACTAGAGAAGAACACTGCAAAGGCTCAGAGAGAAGTTGGAGACTTGCAAACTTACTAGAAAGCAGGATCAGAAAACCAGAAAATTCTCTAAACTTTACTTCATACACAGATAAGAAAAATCTGAGTTCAAGGAGACTTGAAAAAGCAGAAATTTGCCTCAGTTTGCACCATCATAGGTCTTCCTTTTTGAAAAGTTTCTAGGGTTGTTCCTCTCCCTTCAGTTAAAACATTTCATGAGAAATCTGGTTCCCCATAGATGTTTTTCTTCCCCTTTTGTATGCGATTCCCCTACAAAGTTCATACACCAGATTCTTAATTAAATGTAGCAAGCAAAAGAAATAAAATAGCCTTCCCTTGCTTTTTCTGGCCTATTGGGTAGACTATTTTCTACCCTTTCCTAAATGACAAGCTTTGCAACATACTGGTGGAAGTGTCCAAAAGAACCCGGAGTTGGCAGAAACCTCACCAGAGAAGCTCTTATGAAAATCTTCCTAGTATCAAACCATGAGAATCTGTTATCACAGACAGTAGCCATGCAAATTAATGTGTGCCCCATCTTCATGCACTGGCTGTGGAGGGGTGAGACAGGAGTGAGCCTGTCTGAACCCACTCTGATTCTTCCCAGGCTCAGGTATTTTGTGCCCTAGACTTGCTCCTCACCTTTCTCTGGCTCAGTGGCAGAAACTGAGTGCTGTAATCCTTCAGAGACCAGAGATGCAAAGATACATGGCCTAAAGGGAAAGAGGCAGAAAGAGCCAGAGAGCTCAGCAAGACTAAGGATTTGGAAGGCAGGTAAGGTCTGAATGCAGAGGGCGGTGAAAGGCTGCAAGGAGCTTTTAAGGGAGACATACAGGCCAAGAACAATTAAAGGTCCTGGCAGAGGGAGCAAGGAGAAGTGTTTCTAGGGGAAAGGAGCAAATAAAAGATCTGAGGAACAGAGAAGAACTGAAAGAGGGCAAAGAAAACACAGGTACAAACCCATGGTTCCAGTGGAAGGAGACATCCTTATGGCCAAGAGACATGAGCACATCATGTCAGGTCAGGTGAACCCAAAGAACAGAAAGACAAACAAGACAGCGAAGTTACTGAAATGAACAGTTTGTGTTACAGCACTGGGATAGAACTGGCAGATGAAATCCCCTTGTGCCTAAGGCACATCTAACGCACTCCATAGCAAGGCCACCGTGCTCTGACAGCATTAGTTTGCAGCCAGGAAGTTATAACTTCCCATGAAACAGATTTGCACCAAAATCAGTTTCAACACCCCTGCTGCTGCCATTTACTGAAAGTAAATGTAGACTATAGTGTCTTCTATGACAGAACAATCCTACAGCCTCCTATAATGTCTTCAGTCTCCATGTGTACATTCTGGTCTTTTCTACCAATTTAAGCAGTGAGCTACACTACCTGTCCCACTCCAGTTCCTATTCCCTGCTCAGTCTCTCTGCTGCCACAACAGCACAATTGAGTCAGATTCAGGATCCAGCTTGAGGTACAAGACAGAAAGATGGCTTAAGACTACTTTAGTCCATCCTCACCCTCTGTTGTTCTTGCACTCAGGGCAATTACCTGACCAAGTCCATGTCTTGGGACCAATGCATAATCATTTTCAGGCATCATGGTTGTTTATTGCCAGCTAATGCTCTTTCTCTTTGTCAGTATTTTTAGTGCTGGACTGGAAAAATATACAGAAGGGTTCCGTAGTTCCATATTCTCAAGCCTGGAAAACAGCTTTGCTGTCTATACAAGACTAAAGTTTTTGTGGTTTGCCCCCACTCCCCAGACTCTTAAAACATTATCTGCACATCACTGAGCGCTAATACATTTGTGACCCTTGTAACTCTGTACATTTAAGATAAAATCATGTCTCATGCTAAACAATTCTGCTGCCTGTCCTTCCCAATAGATGCAATTAAATGTCTAGTGTCCCATGGTAACCACTGAGGGAATTTTGCTACAAACTACTTCACGTGGAAACAAGATTCTGCTCATTCAGATCAGAACCAAAGAGAGCTCTGGGTTGTCAGTTTGGAGGTTTTTTTCATTTCCTGATTCATCCCATGCAAGCAAGAGTGGCTACAAATACAGTATGTAATTAGCCTCATTGGTGTTGAAGATCCTCCTTGATATTCAAACAGCCAATAGACAAAGAGCTTTCACTTTGCCTCAAACTCTGGTTGAAGTGAGGAAGGTCTTCCCAAAAATCTGTGGATATTTTTCTCAGTAAGGTGTCGTCTCTTCTCAAAGACCTAATCTTTTCCTTGAGATCTGCAATGAAATTTGAATAGCCTCTGTACACTGCATACAAAGATAGAAGTTACTGGTGACAGCCAAACCTCTGAACAATATACCCATATGGATTTTGGGATTTTTCAAGACACTGCAAAAGCAATGTTTATCTGAGATATCTGATTTCCTGTATTCTCTAATGGGAAAATGTACTTTCACTTGTGTTCTAAATTATGCGGTATAGGTTAATTTCAACATTCTCAAGTAGCAGGAGCAAAGAGCAAACTTCAAAGAAGACACTACATTTTTATGCATCTTTAGCCAGACAAACATTAGTCCTTCCCCCTAACTGAAGCAGCTATTCTAAAGAACGTTAACTGTTTTCTAAATATTCAGATGTTCTGTTGTCATAGTTTCATAAAGTAATGAACAGCTTCTTAATATTTAATAAACCTTGCCTGCTGTCCCCAGGCAGGGAGCACAGACTGATGATAGCCAGCTACTAAATGTCCATTAAAATACAGTATCTCTCCTTAAAATGTGCTTAATAAACAGGTTTTATCACCTGGAATGAAATGTTAATTTCTTCAGCCACAAGACTGAAATGGTATTATCCTACAAGAGACAGCTGGGGAGCAGGGAAAGCTGGTATTTCCTGCACTCTGTTCTGGCTCTGATGGAACCCTTACCCTGTGACAAGTGCTTGTTACTGGTGCCATTGCACTCTGCTGTGTGGCAAAGTGACAGACCAAAAGAACTGGGACAGTCAAGGAATGCTGCAGAGAAGCTATTTATAAAGCTGCTTCTTGGGAATCTTGTTTATTATCTCTTGTGTGCAATGGAAGTCAGAACATATTGCAATAATGATCTTCACTAATTGGATACAGAAGTCATTAATACAGAACAATAATATTTGTACACTTTAGTTCTGGCTTTTTATGTTCTCAAAGCAAAAACTAATACTAATGGGATGTGAAAGAAACAAGGAAAAGCATAAATGCAGCTAGGCCCAGATATTGCCCTTTATGGTGCTGCCAAATTTGAGGTACATCTGTGCACTGGACCCTAGCTGGACTGACGACCATGTGCATTAAAGAGGTGTCAAAGTGCTGTGAAAGAAAGTGCAACAAAAAAATGAAGGAAATTCCTATCTCCTCCTGCCTGATCCACACAGGTGTGCAAATGCCACATCCAAACAACTGTTCTTTATCTGCAGTTACCTGTTGATATAATCTTTATCACCTAACTCTCCTCACAAATAACCTACATTGCCAACACAGATGTCATCAGTTTGAAATAAAAGAAGTATGTTAATATCAAAAGACCAAAAAAATGACACAATCAGAAATAAATATGGGAACTAACTATTTCACCAAAGCCCCATGTAGCTGACAGGGAGTTTGGCTCTGGCTTTACAGGAAACACAGAAATAGGAGGAGGATAAGTATGCTGCTTTAAAAATTTAGAGTCTTTAAAACTGATCTCAACTAACTCTGTAAGAATTTTGTGCCATGAACTTTATCATTTTAGACTATATTTCTTGGTGTCTAATTGGTTCAATGGCTGAAGAAACCAACATGATTAGAGAAACACAATCTGTCTTTTGAAATCAAGAACATCTTAGAATCTTGAATACCTCTTAAAAATGAATTGGCTTCAGTTGGCTACTTCAGTGCTTTTGAGCTACTAGACCCTAACTGGGCTACAGTTCATAACTTAGAAGATTGTAGAAATTATAGGGCCAATCTTCTCTAGAGAAATGCACATGGAATACAAAAACTCTCATGTGTTCCCTGCAAGAATGCAAAACTAAAAAGGGAAAAGGTTAGTTCAAGACATCACTGATTTATTCTTCCACTGGTCAATATATGTTGGTCCTTGGCTGCAGGAGCCTGTGATGATATGAACCTGGGTTCATATCTATCCCTAACTGACCAGGAAGCAAATTGGAAATAAAAATGTTCTACATATCCATGAAAAAGTCAAGCATCATGCCTTGCAAAGAAAGATCACCTGCTAAAAGAATCCAAAATAATAAAAAAATACTTTGTATTTCTTATCAAAGTACCACCGTCCCTTATTTCTCACTAAGATTTTGACACATCTGTTTGTATTACCAACTACAACTGTATATTTTAAAAACACTCCTACTCTAACCATTCACCCTGTAGAGCTTTCAAAGTTTTTAAAAGGTGCACAACAGTAGCTTGCCTGGGATATTCTCAGAAACAGTTTTGAAATCAGGATGCCATCTTTGCTCCTGGTCTTTTTCTGGTCAGGTGAATTGGAAATACAGCAATTTGATTTGTTCATAGCTGTTACATGGCATGAGAATGGAGATGGAGAAAGTTTGCATGTTTGTGGGGAAGAAGGAAAAAGAGAATGAATTAAATTTTTTTTTCCCATAAGCAAGGACAGTTGTTCCATATCTTTCAAGTGAGAACTCTCGTTTGAGATCTTACAGAGTCACTTGAGTTGGATGAGCCAAAAGCCGGCAAACTTCAGATACTGTGAGGAAATAATGGAATAAGGCATATTATACTGAAAGCACAAAAGCGTGATATAATTTTGGTAATTTTTTCTCATAACCTTTCAAAATCATTAGAAAGATAAAGAACCTTTTTAGGAACTCAGTTTTTATCACTCAGATACACTATGTCTGCTGTGGTGGCATTGAACATCAGCAACAAACTACAAAACATGGACACACCCAGAAAACAATGCAATGGTAAAAATATTTATATAGAGACTGGCTTTTCCTTAACTTAAAGATAACATAGATTTAGACATCTCAAAGTAGATCAGACCATGGATCTTCGTGCTAAAAGACACAGAGACAGTAAATAACTCTCACACCTGCCTTGAGGTCAGGCCTCAGTTTTTCCCATCTGTGACCTTGTAGCAACTGCTGGATGTGAATGCCCAATCAGCCAGGCTTAGTAAGCTGAGGTGTGGTTCTCCATGTGATCACTGCTGGAATCAGTGACTTGTTATAATCCTTGGGTAAGTCTCCTTACAAACAACTAGGCATGGATAGCATGTCCCCATGCTTAAAACTGAGGTCTAAAAGCAGAAGATGTATCCAGAACCAGAAACAAGAATTAGAACCTAAGCCTAAGATCTGGGAATGTGTGCCCTATCCCTGGCTCTGGGCACTACCCAGCCAAGCAGGAAGGACAGAGGATGCTGCTCCTGCCAGCCCATGAAAAGTGACACCATCAGTGTTTACTACAGATTGACTGGGGGAACAGAGATAAGCAATTACTCACTCCCTATAAATGACCTGAAGGCAGACCACAGCACTGCTATAGAGTAAAAAGGTTTTGTTCCCAGACAATTCACCAACTCACAGTTCAAAATCTCATTTGGGGTTCCTCAAAAGTTGCACCGAGTCCCTGATGAGAGATTGCCTCCCGTGAGGCTGCTGTTGAGCCCGACTGCCAGCAGCCTGCAGTTTCCAAAGGGAATTTCTACCACATGGAGAACTAAATAAACTGCCTTTATACACTACATTTTATTGCTCCATACACTACATATTATGGAGCAAAGTAGTTTCAGCCTTGAACTTCAGAAAATAAAAACTACATATTAAAATATTTGCTTTGTAATTCGGAGACCTTGACACTTTGAGATTGAAAGACTCCCACTCTGGGTAGATACTGTAATTAAGATAAATAATCATGAAATGGCTATTGAGTAAAAGTTATAGCTTACAGTGGTAGGCAGAACAAAAAACCTTGAAGCATCAAATTTCTGAATTTCTTCAACTTAATAATGATCTGCAAGTTCTTCAAGACAAACTCATTTAAAATTTCCTGGTACCAAGTACCTCTGTCCCACATTTAGAATTTTTTTATCATAACATGGCTCAAAAAAGCTCCACTTAAACAAAAAGGCTTGTACAGCAGCTATGAAATTGCGTGTCCTAATGGTGGATTTCATGACACTGCACTTTCAGCTATCTCAATATTCATAGGGGTAGTTAGGCAACATCTATGAAGAGGAGACTTTAAGGCAAAGAAAATCAAGCCTAAACAGTCTGAATTGAATAATGAATGAGAAGATTTGAAGCTTCCAAACAAACAGAATGACTGACTGCCTGTGGAACACAGAATCTTGAATAAAGATGCCATTGGTGCAGCATTCAGAACCTGTCTTTAAATAGACCTTCTACAGCACTCATTGCACACAAGAACATTTCTTGAAATTATATTATCCAAGCCTACAGGAGTTCTGAGTAAGGAATGCTGGATAGGGCCCGGTCTTGCCCTTGCATCGTGATTGAGTTTGATTTTAAGTCTATACATAGTCTTTTTGATACCTATACATTTATTCTAGCTATTAGTCAAAGACATTGGCCCATGAGATTTTAGGAATTTTCACACAGACATCTTTGACATATTTCTTAAAGATGCCTATGCTAACACTCTGCTACTTGTGCTGTGGCTGCAGTCAAATATTGAGAGATCAGTATTTGTATCCCACATGACTTGATACACCAAGAGTTGAAGCAAGAGCCCACCTCCAAAAAAAAAAAACCCACAAATTTCTAAAAGCATTTTATCACCTGTCTGTTTGTGATTTGGTGGCTTTAAGAATTTTTAAAAATACAAAACTCACATTGTTTTAACCTTGAGCTTAAAGTTCTGTAATGCTTGGTATCAGACTTTACCAACACTCTCAAATCAAGAACATATTTCCTTTCCGTAAGAGGCAAATAGAAGTACCTTCATAAAAGGTAGTTTCATTTTCCTACCACAATGCTATACCTAATAAGCTCTTTCTGTTGAGGAACATTCTGGAGATTATCATCTTCCAAAGCAGATGATGTCTCAGACAATTAAAATATTGCAAGTGCTGATTGCTGCTGATAATATTAGCTCTCAATAATTAATTTCTTTAAGAAGATATCTGATACTTTATTTAGAAAATAATTATTCCTATAAACAATCATTAGAAATGTACACATGCTGCATAAACTAGAGATGCCCTGAGCAATGATCCAAAGAACAAACCTATCAGAGGAACACGTCAACAAACCTGTCATCAAAATAGCCCCTTCCACCAGCCACAGATGCTGTACTCTTATTATAATTTGGATTAACTTCAAAATATATATAACTGCTGCTAGAATTTTAAGTAGAAAACAGCCTTTTTTATTATTTTGATATCACAAAACCATTACAGACAACCTTCTCCCTCTGAACAAAAGGACTTTATGTATGTACTGTAACTCTTTTCTCTATGGGTTTGAAATTACACACAGTAGTGCCAAAGGTAAGTCATTTCTAGAGGTTTAATACATTTCTGATTTTTTTCCTCCCTCTTGTGAAATATATTTGTGGCCCACAGCAATCACTTTAGACTTTTTAGACACGTCCGGATAGAGATAGATGACACAAGTAATCTACTTATCTTCCTTTTCCATCACCAATAAAAGTGACAGCCTGCCTAATTAGGCCTAATAAAGCAGCAGCCGAGAGAGGGGCTCCGCAGCGATCTAAGGAGGAATGGCATTGACCCACAGATACAGGTGCCGCCTTGAGGCAGTACTGGTATTGCTTTATCTTCAGCACGTTACAGCCAGCTCATACCATATTCAAATGCAAGTAGCATGTTTTTCTCTTCAATTCTTAGATCAAGAACAAAAAAAAAAAAAATCTCATCTAATCAAAAAAGGCACTGACAATTTTTCAGCCTCACATTAAAAGCAAAGAGTCATTCAGAACAGTGCACTCCATATTCTATTTTATAATATCACTTTAAGCTATTTCTTTGAATCACAGACATTTCTTTGTTAGGAAGGAAAATCAAAAATTCATCAGAAGAAGTTCTCAGGTTTTTTTTCTTTTTTTCCCCACCCCTTTTTTCCTTCCCTCCCCCTCTCCCCCTTTCCTTCAAACAGGGCTATTGCATGGGGTTTTTAGCTGGAACCAACATTTATAGAAGTTAGGGATCCTTAAGCAATTATTAGTGGTGAGACTTTGACACGCCTGAGAGTTGTCAACAACTGACTTTAAATAAAGTGGAAGGGAAGGGAAATAAACGGTACTCAGCAAAATTAATACACAGCCTTGCAAATTAAAGATGTAGTGTTTTTTAAACAAGGAAAAAAGTGAACTTTGCATGAAACAGCATTTTAAATATATCTTTGTAAAAATTATCAGATTGTCAAATGGCATGAAAGTAAATCAAATCTGCAGCTATGTGTGATATTTCTACATTTGCTCAAAACAAAACAACCTTGTTTTTTTCTATCTGCAAGTGTTCTTCGTTCTTATTAGTCCAGACAGCCAAAGGCTGTTTTTGTTCAACTGGTACTGGAATACCACCACTTTCAGTACATTCCTTGCCAGTGGAGGGTTTATACCAGGAGAGTTGAATACACAAAGGACTTTATTTCAAATTATTATTCAAGTTTCTATCTTTTCTGAATGACATGGAAAGGCTGCAGCTCTGTGGTCCAGAAATGTCTGGACCTTGTCAATGTTTTGCATAAGAACACCCCCAAGTACCCCACTTCAAATGGCAGCTTGTACATTGGGCAGTAACCCCTGTCAGTGATATCTGTGCAGGCAGAACTTGGATTTGCTGTTCAAAATGGATGCAGAGGATTGCAGATGAAGCAATCTCCTTCCATTAGAGAACTGTTGCTGTGAAAATATGCAGTACCAGTCTGTGCACAAGCTATCATCAAGACTAAGGCCACTGGAGAGGAAAAAGAAAAGAATATAACATTATCTAACTAACAAATTTCAGAAGAAACCAGACCTTCCAGTTCAGGGCACTAACTCACCTGTGAGCACCAGGAATTGCTGAAAAACACCCTGACTGTTACTGTTGTTCCTTAACAACATAAGAACTGAAACACACATTTGCTGACTGGGAATCCAAAATACTTTAGTCAAAGTATTTTAGTTTATGTCAATGCCCTTGATTCAGGTTTTTTTATGACTACAGGAGAAGACTGTTGTAGAAATTTAAAACACAGAAAAAGCTGACTGTGAGAATAGAGAATTTGAGAATAGAAATTATCACAGTGACATTTTCTATCCTTTCTGTATCATATAAAAATGACCCTTCACACATAAGGCACTGGATAATGATACACTAGTGGGTGCCAAAGAGCAGTTTTACTTTTAACTAAGCTTATCTTGTTAAAAGGGTCCTTCAGAAGAAAGGTTTAACTAATCCCATAGTTACTCTTGAAATTAAATTCCTACTTACCATAAAAGTAAACAAATAATATTTTTCATGCAATCACAGCACAAAGGAGACATGGAAGATATAAATGAGAAATCTGTGAAAAGCTTCTTCAGGTATGTGATATAAACCTAAACCTACAGTTCAGGGGATGATGTGTCAACAGGCACACATTGAAGAGGGACATAAAGAATTGAGACCCATTATTCTGATTTGACTGATTCTAATGAAACCACATTTCAGCCTAAAAGTGTTAATATTCTACTTCTCATTCATCAGTATGATACTTTCACAACAGCTGATGTCTTGTCATTGTTTGAGGAAGTTTCTTTTAAAGGAAAAAGGTTTTCCCAGTTCACTATGACAAAAAAATTCAGAACTCAGACCTCACAAAAATGCTACCTACCTTAGGAGCCACAGAAAAGGCAGAACCACTGCTTCTTTAACAGGTTTTCTTCCCCCTATTCTATTGAAAACAGAATTCAGTTTTTTAAAAAATTAGCTATCTTAATAAGCCAAATGATGTGCAAATTATGCTGAGCTGTAACATCAACAGATTTGTAATTGGAAACTAGAGCTAAGTAAGGGACAACAGACTGCTGACACCCTTTTTAGAGAGAATATGGGTGTACTACCAGAACCATTTACACGAGGGAGAAAACAGAGCTGCCACCAAATAGAGAACGCAACACAATGAACCCAGAAAAAACATAAAACCATGTGAATGACAAAACACATTTCCCCAACTGGTTAACATCAAGAAACCACTGCAACGTACTCAATGTTTTCAGCTTTGAAATAATTCATGGAAGATGAAACTTATGTTAGGCTTAACTACCAGGATCAGTCAAGCTATTGCTATTATCAGCTCTGGTGTACTAAGTACTTAGTGGCCTCTGACTCCAGCCTCAAAATGTTCAGTGTATCACCAAAAAATTAGTATCTAGGCTAAGCAAAAGCCAGACAGCTTGCTTAAAGAAAGCTCTTTGCAAAAATAAGAGCATTTTTGGTCTGCTTGCATATTCATCTTTTGGTTTTAGTGGCCACTTACCTGTTTCCTGTTTCAAAACAGCCATTTTGCACAAAAACTCTGGGAGGTTATCTAACGGGGCTGAGTGGAGCAGGTTTGGTGGCTTAGCAGCATAAATTCAGATGGGCTTAACAGAGAGGGATAATAATCCCTTACCATTACATTCAAACTACCTCAAGATTCAACCTCCTACCCCGTAGTTAATCTCATTGGTTTAGTACTCTTGGCAAAAGATGAGGATTGAGGGAAAAGAGATGTTGCTCACAGACATGATGTCTCTGCATAATCACAGGGAATAGTAATTAGTTTACTGTATTTGTTGCTTATGTTTTCTCCACATTATGGAGGAAAAGAGTTACTCCTGCTCCTCTTACGTGATGCTGATTTTCTTACTAAGGGGAGGCAGGACTTCTTCCGTAAGGATGTGGAAACAACCCAGAACAGGCAAACACAACGTCAACATTGACAGCTCCACAGGAAGAGCTGACAAAGGTAAGTGAACCAACAGCGATCAGAGGGCTGAGGGGTTTGGATTAGGAGGGGACAATTTTGGGTCTCTTACTCTGAGAATCAAAAATCTGTGGAACGGAATCAGTTATGTATTTCTTACTGCCTGCATGACAACTGTACTTACTAAAGTCACTGGTTTATAACACAAACCCCAAGCTGTTTCCCAATCAGACCCCCCCCGGCACTGAGAGTGATTGTGCTGGGAGCAGAGGACATCCACCTCTGTGCCAGCCCTGAATACTCTGGCATATGCTGGCTCAGCACTGCTATCTCAGCCTGAATTGGTAATAGACTGACATAAAACCCTTAACCCTTAATGAAGTGAAATAATGTGATTTGCTGAAAATGCTGGGCCTTCTTTTTTATTGGTATTATTTGAAAGGAAGTAACAGATGTAGGTCAGCTTATGAACATAACAGATGAACAGCATTTCACTGCCTCATGCTGGTCAAAGCTAAAATGCTCTGCTGGGACTCTGCTACCTGCAAGTTTGCAACATGCAAGATCTTACTCATTTCAAACTATGGTGTCCACTTCAGTACATTCATGATAGAAGGCTTGTCATCATATATATTTATAGGTCAACTGGGCATGAAAAACCCATGTACATTGTCTTAGGTGTTTCAAGATTTGAACGTTTCCATTCCCACTAACAAGCCCAATTTAAATGAATCAGATCTTATTAGCAATTTTGTGCGGTAGTGATATCCCCTCGTGAATGAGGTCATAGCTCCAGAAGTACAGGGAAGTTCACTGCCAGATCCTGCATTAAGAAATGCAATTTTCCTGCATCAGCTTCCAAAGACACTCCAAAGCTTCCTGGCTTGCTTGAAACCTGGTGATCTGCTGTTTAGAAGACTTGACCCAAAAGACATCTCTTAGCAAATTCCAAGTCAAAGTTACCATATCAAGCCTAAAGTTAAAAGCATTTTGTTTGCTGATATCTACCAAAGACACCACATTAATTTTAGCTGAAAATATTCCTCAGCCTCTTCAGGAAGCTGTTGTTGCCTTCTCATTTTTCAGTCCAATTATTTACTCACATAAGAAAAACCTCTACACTTATGATATGAACTACTGTAAACAGGAAGAGAAAAAAGCATTTTATCTAGTTAATCCATTGAATGATTTTTTATCTGAGTCTCAGAATCGCCTTCCTTGATACCTAGGCAGCAAATTGCTACGGCTTTACTCCCAGTAGGTCCTGGTTAAGAATCAAAAATCCTCCTACAACATCCTGCAAGTACATGTTTATGGTTGAACAGGTTACTAGTTGCACCCGTGGCAAAGAGTTGTCCACCTGAAGTGAAGCCAATGTGCTTTGCTAGATTGGAATTCTGGTGCACATATTGCCATCAGGAACAAATTATGAAGAAAGAGGTTTAGATGGAACTGAGGAGCAATGTCAGGTGGTTTTCTAGACACCTACATCTTTTCTTAAGCTGTTTCTACACCACCTCTCCTCAAGCTGAGAAAGCACATAAGAGATTGACTATGATAAAGTTTAAGATAAGCAACTGTAAAAACCATTCTAAAAAACTGTCTGGTGTTTTGTATCAAACGTATCAAAATGCCACTTCATGCCCACAGAAATACACAGTCTTCAAAAGCCTTGTACACTTACCCATGCCTTATAACCCTGTATCTCAGAGATCAAGGGCATAAGAGGATACAAAACTATATATTTATGAATCCATCATGTGTCAGCTTTTTTTTTTCCCCCCTTTTTCTTCTCTCTTTTTGTGAGGGATTGGACAGGTTTTCTAGAGAGACAGATATTTGTAACAATGCCCTGAGGGTTAAATAATGATGTTGAGGGGGAAAAGTTGGGTCAACCTGCATAGTTTCATATGGCCTTAGTGACCAGTGTGGAGCTGATCACCACAGCTAATGATTACATGGAGAAAAAAAATTCCCTCAGTGCTCCATAAGTAAATAGAAAATGCTAACCTTAGCATATTCAAAGGAGCATTTTAGCATGCAGTCATTAAGTTATCTCTTGGTTATTTATTTCTTCTGCTTGTTATTAGCTGTGTGAAGAATATTATTCTAATTATGTCAGCCCAATCAGCAGTATTGCATGTCCAGGCTCATTTCCATTAGTTTGAGCTTTGTCTTTCACACTGTGATACTAATTCAATGAGACATCAAACATTTAAATCGACCCAGGATGCCGAGGTCAGGCAGTTTTGCCCTTCCACTCTATTAGCACTCGAGTGTAATTGTGTTTGTCACTTCCCGCATGACTAATAGTATCAGGGTGACTATCAGAGCACAAATGAGCGATGCACTAATATATTATTTTGTTCTATAATATCAATATGTGTTTATTCAGTGGTTGTGTTAGCCAAGTTGAAATGTTCGCTTTAATACAGTAACCATAAACTGTTCACTTAAACAGGGGCTCTCACTCATACAATTACTTTACAGCAATAGAATTTTTACTTTGCAGCAATAGAATTTTGCTTAAGTAGGAAAAATGGAAAAAATACCTCACTGTAAAAAACAGCTTTCAGAGATGCAGCAAATCTCAATTTGGCCTAAAAGCATCAGGAAAACTATGCATAGTTCATACAAGAGCATATAAAACAATTTGCAGTGTACAAATATAAATGTATTATGAGCTATATGTAATCAGAGAGTGCATATACCACTGAAGCAATTTAAAAGCAGTTTGCATCTTTAAGAACGATTGCTAAAAAATTTAAAGCACCAGGCCTTGAACTAGAATATTTAGATACCCATAGAAAAGGAAACCAAGGGATTTCCTTTACATCACTGCAATGACGCAATCCACTATGGAATTTCAGCATGTGGCAGACTTGAAAGACTCAGGTAATCACCAGCTGATGCTGTTCATGTCCTTAAAGCTATAAATTTGCCTTAATAAATTCTTGAAAGGGAGGCACGATTAATTCCCTCAAAACTTACATAAATAGGAGAAAAATATAAGGAAAAAAACCTAATTATGAATTCAGCACATCTGATAATTACCAAATCTGATAATTTCAGGAAAAAAGAAATGCTCTCTTCTAAGTGCAATAAAGCCTCTGAGTATTTTAAATGCTGCATCATTAACAGATGGTTTCAGAATAACTATCAATGTCCTTATGCATTTTCTTTTCTAGTTCATATTTCAAAACAAGGTAAAATTTATTCTTTATACTTTCTAGGGCGGAACTTGCTCCAGCTCCAGGAAAAGTTAGTTTTTGCCTACAGCATTTGTGCTTTTGCACCTTCCTTCTCTAGTGCAGAGGAAAGAACATACAATACCTTTTGTGTCAGCTTTAAAAATGCCAACTGTAAAAAGTATTACTTCACAGCAGCATGACATAATCAGCTCATTCAAGAATAGGGATGGAAAGGGGGGCTTTATTTCTTTGTTGAACAAATACAATTTGCTTCTCAATAATATACAGCAGTTTTCAACATTTGTAATGCACAAATAAACTTCAAAAAATAAACCAAACTTTCCTCATTTAAAATTACATCCATTAAAATAAAAACAGAAGCACAAAACACACACAACCAGTCAACTCTGAGAGCCATCTCATCTGCCAAAGTTCTGGGATGCTTTCCTGCCTGCCACCATGTATGTGTAACCCTTCCTCTAGGCAAAGTTTCAACATTTGTTGAACCTAAAAATATGCTGTTTGGATTAATTAGAGGTAACATGCTAAAATCTCCCAGATTTGAATACAGATGCTGATTATTAAGGTAAATGATATCACCATCATTGTCTGCCTCCCCCAGGAATGTACACTGTGTTTACTCACAGCTGCCTGCTTCACTCATGCAACTTGAAGTACAAGTAAGGCTCTTCCATGTAAAGATATTCCAGCTCAGGTCACAAATTGTTTTAGAAGGAAATCCTTGCCCTGTGACATTAACCAGACCTAAGTAACTTCTGAAATTCCAGACTGAATAAAAGCCACTCTGTAAAATGCACTTCAGCATGACAAGTTAGAGCCAACAAAACAAACCCACACAGTGTACCTGGCCCAACCCTTTTCCTTACCACTTGGTTTTATTCCTGACTTTTCTTCAGCAGGATATACAAAACCCCTAGCAAACCCCACCACAATTTCTTCTGACTTCAGGCCAGAGTACAGAGATTTAGAAATGGCTTCAAGCTCCAGGAATGGTACCTTAGCTGAACTTTTAAATGTTTATACAGCACTGAGCATTAGTGATCTGTACCCTCTTTACATTGTCAGCTTGTGATGAATCTTCAGCAGACCAAACTTGGCATCATGCCCAGTCTAACTTATATATCTTCTCCAAATCATAAACTTCCTAAACTAATGCTTCCCTATGCAAAGATACTGGGAAGAGGATAAATCTTCAGCCATAGCAGGCTGGTAAAATTCATTGAATTTGCATGGGTTAACTGAAAAAAAAAATGGTCCTTATAAGTATAGATCAAAGAAAAATGTACATTTTAACAGGGTTTTTTTGACCTTTCTGTATTTGAACAATCTCTCAAGAGAGCAAACACATCTAACTTAACACCACATCACATATTTATTAACTTCCCTAATTTGTGCAGCAACATTCCATCTCATTTATAACTCAGACAAAAATCACTTTTTTGTTCAATTTTCACAAGTTTCTCAATTTAATAAAAACAAACAAATAAACAAACAAAAAATCACCCCCCCACCCCCCTACCTTTTAGGGAACACATAACAGATGGGGCACCTGTTTTCTGGCCTTCCTAAGAGTAGAAACCTCAAAGTATTAAACCCCCTGGACAATGATTTACAACACAGTCTTGGACAAATTACTGAAAAGTAACTTTGCATGTCCCTGCTCTCTGTGTGTGGAAGCTATGCCATAAGCCAGCAAGTGGAACTCAAGAGTTGTGTTTGTCTACAGTATGCTTATTCCTCTACTATGCAGCAAATGTTTGTGTTCCTTTCTCTGCCCTTCCCAATTAGAGTTTTATGTATTTCTAATTAGTAAAATTAGCTTTCTTTGCTTTCAGTTTAACTTCAAAGTTTTCTTTTTGTTTTATCTTTGTCTGTGACAAGTAATTACTATATATGGTAGAGTTGTACACGTTTTTCTATCAAAATATTTATTTTGATAAAAAAACAAGGAAAGTGTGGGTGGCAGAAAAAATGCATTTTCTGCCCAACTCTAATTATATATGTATATACACACATATGTGAAGAGTAAATGTACTGTTTTGCATACTTTGTTTTTGCCTACCCATCCATGGTAATTAAACCCATGTGTATTATATTTATTCCCCTGAGTTCAACCCTCCCTTTTGACAAATCAAATGATTAAACATATACTTTACTTCTAACAAGACTCAATGCAACGCTAAACTGCTGCCACTTAGTTGCAAGAGCTTTGCTTTTTATAATAAACAACCAAATGTCTCTATTCCCCACCCCCTTTCACTCGTGCTTTGATAAGCAGCAGCCCTGAACTCTGACAATATTTTGCTTCCTCTGGGGAGGGCATTACCCTTCATTCTGCAATGCAAATTCTGTGTGTCAGCCCATGGACCACTGGCTGCTTCTAAGGCAGTCACACCAGCATTCTCAGGGTGGTGCAGACACCTTTAACTACATCCAGAGAAGACCAAGAAGTAGTGACCTCACAAGCAGTAAAATCAGAGCACAAAAAGAAACTGTTGCCATTGGAAAGGCCTTACCTTACCTGAGGAAGCAGCTCTGCAGACTTCCTGCCACAGACAGCACAGGCAGCCTCGGGGGCTCCTGCCAAAGCACAGTGCAAGGTTAATAACAGAACTTCCTGCTCAGACCTCAGTATATTTTATTGGTTTCAGTTTTCATAACATTGGTTATTAATTCCTTAACTTTTTGGAAAAGAAGGTGCTTAGGTCAAGCAGCCATTTGACTGCTCGATCAGCTAGAGTATTTGGATTCCAAATCTGTGGTGCTTCTGTAAATTCTGCAAATGGATTATGCAACTATGTCATGCTTGGAAACAGGCGTTTTAAGAAAATTCACCATGATTCTAGAGAGGAACAAAGGAGTCTCAATAGCAGATTAAATGCCACTTCAGAGTAAAACATGGCCAATGGGATCAAGATTATGGGCGGGTACTTGAGTTAACAATGAGGACTCTGTGAGCAACCAGTACAAGTGCCAGCAGCAGTGTGATGGTGCAACCCTTGTCCACCAAAAAAAAAAACCAAGGAAATGCTTGCTCCCATCACAGATAACCAAAGCTAATGTTAAAAAAAAAAAAAAAAGCCTTGAGTTTCTTTGAAAATTCTTCATAAATAAAACAGCAGTTACAACAAAGTATCCAAAAATCTGTATACTCTTCCTGTTAATTAGAAAGACAGTCTGTGTGTGGAGGGAGCTCCCATACTTTAAACATTGCAAATTGGCAGACTATTTTGCTAGCCAGAGAATGAAAACTTAGCTTCAGGCAGTCATCCTGTTGGACCTTTCCTTCCAAGAACAGAATAAATGAGGGGGGGCAAGGGGAGCTGGAGAGAACAGACAACTTAAACATTCAAATTCCCTGCACTCCCTATTTTATTGGGAAGGGAAGTGGCCCCCCTCCTTTCTATATTTTCTCTCATTTTCACATAGGGTCAAGGCCTGCAGATTCTTTATAACTTACTCGTGACATGGAAAATATTGGCAGTCCAGTTGAGCAAGAATTTCATAAGAGTAAAGCAGCAATTCTACACCCAAGCCCAAGCAGGACTCAAGTCCTGTCGCTTCTGCAATCCATCAGTATCCCACAGTGGGTTTGTGAGAGGTTTACATGTGATCCATTCCCAAATTCCACACCTTTTAGAAGAGGACATCTTTTACATTTGGAGAAGATTACAGTTCATTTGAAGGATAAACATAGGTACATGTTAGAGGAAAGCCAATGTGATGCAGAAAAAAAAAGGCAGGTGCATTTGAAGTAGTAACATAGGAATTTAAAAATCAGAGGCCTCAGATAATTTCCTTATTACAGTCTGCTGAAAATATCCATGTTTTAAATCCTTTACTAATAGTTTTCTGGTTAGTTTCTAATACAGGTTAGAACGTATTACTATAAAATATCACTAACTACAGCTTTCAAACTCAATATCCATAGATTTATATATATACATCTGTAAGACAGGGTAGGTTTACCTCCTTAAAGTGAAACACACAGGTGTGACACTTCAAAAGGATTTGCCTTTATTTACCAGACAAAAATTACAGACACATCACATTTGCAGTAGTGGCCCTGATTCCACTTTATGTGAAATATGTTGTCCCTTTGTTTGCTGCTGACAAGCGTAAAGAGCCACTTTCACTGCAGATAATAATGGTTAATTTATCACACAGAGCAGTGGCTGACCTCTGTGCGTCCCTGGCCCTCCATCACCTTCACACCTGCTCAAGCTAATTGTTAGAGCCAAGTGTAAATGAAAATCAACTGGGCTAATAATGAATGGAGGCCATTACTCGCAACAGCACATTGCTTTACAAAGGTTTATCAAGTTCCGATATAACCAGTCCCTCAGTCACAGCTCCCTGTGTTATAAATGACAATAAGGCGAATTCTTCAGGCCAGGAAAGAAAAGCAGGCAGTAAGGCAAAACACCTATGTTTGTCACTGGTTTTATAGACTCTTAGCATAGCAAATAATATTCTGACACTGGAAAAGGCAGGCCAGAAATCCCAGTTCATAAAGCAATGGAAGTATTTTTTAAATTCTGGAGCAGGATAAAGTGTTTATTCATTTAACATGGTACTGGTCTCTTAAGATTCATGGGTGCAAGTATACAAACTAATGAACAGGCAAAAATCTGTTGGTGAATAGAAAGGAATTAGGTGAAAATCCAACCCATAAGTCACACTAGAGACTTTCCATATAAAGAGCAGAAGACAATCCACCACTTCAAAAACTAAAATCTCAAGGAACTTTACCTTGCTCAAAACAAAACACAGAACTCACTATTTTTTTAGCGAATATGATATTTTCATTTATCTTCAGACAATAAGGACAGAAATAATAAAAATATAACAAATATTCTCATACAATTAAAAAATTGTAGAATTTAGGGAATGGAAGGTTGTCTATAACATCAAAACTGAGAATATAGAAGATATAAAGATGTAAGGGCTACTAAATTCTCTTTAAGATCCCACCTCTGTAATCGTTTTCTCATACAAAAAGAATTCTGAAGCCATCAGTGCATTTTATGTATCTCCTCCAACCCCCCAAGAAAAAAAAGACAGCAGTTACATTCAGAATCATACAACACATAAATAAACAGCTTGATAAAGATTAAATAAAAACCAAAACCAAATAAAATTCCACTTCCAGCTTCTTATCCACGTTCAGATTATTTTTCAAGCAAAAACTCAGGACCTACAGACAGTGAACACTGTGTAAACAAGCTTTAAACACATCTGAACTGGGTCCTGCTGCCTTCAGTGATTTACTAGAAGAAAAGCAAATACCTGCTTTTCTGTAAGACTCTCATTACTCCTCTGTACACATCACTACAATTTTGACTTTTGCTCATTTGAAAGGAACACAGAGTATGTATTAAAATTGTTCATAATCTGATAAAATAATTTTATTTACCCAGTGGAATAATTTTTACTAAAAGCAAATCCATACTCAGTCTTCCCACAGGGTATCATAAAAGCAGAACCTATGATCAATTCAAAAGCAGTTTTTCATAAAAATTTAACAAAAATATTGAAAGCATGCATAATATCTTCTACCATGTATACTGTATTAACAATCACCTAGATGCCTTCAAATCAGTAAAATGAAGTGCTTTCTTGCATGGTGTCTACAGGACAGAATCCAACATCTATACAAATAAATAAGGGAGCTGCAAACAATTATTGAACATCACATTGCTTGTGGCAGGGCAAAGGCTAAAAAAAATGGAAATGAAAATTTGAAGGTGTGACAGAGACTTGGGACAAGAAGGTCAGTAATACTGCTGAAAGTTCATGCACACAATCTGGAAGAAAACTGTATGTGTACATATTTCACAGGTTCACAGTGCTATCCTGATTCTCCAGAATTATTTAGCAACCTTGCTTGACTTACACTTTTGGTCCCTATTATATTTTCTCTTGCTTTTCCATCCTCATCAATACGGAGCTAACGTAGAATTGTGCAATATGAGTGTGGCTCTCTATTGCACTGCAAGGCAAGGACAAGAGAGAAAATTCCTCTGGAGTAATCTGGACACAGCCAGAGCATGTCCAGTCTGAACAGAGTTCCTGGGATCTCATTACACTCAACAACCCCTCAAAGGCATGCAAAATGAAAGCCCAAACTGAGGTGCCATTTTCCTTAAGTGGAAAATATTTTTCCATATGTGCCATTCTTATGAAAAAGCTGTAATTCTTTTTGCCCTTCTCATGGTCAGACTTGTTTTATGGCACAACATTGTACACTACACTAGCTAGTGCTGGTTATTCCATCGTATAGGGCCCAAAGTCTTATTTGACAGGAAGTGCCATACATTCACAGAGCTGCACCTTTTACCCCAGAATAGATGTGTGTATTTCTGAATAAGTACTGAGCTATCTTCAGTCTTTTCCAAGAGTATTAAAAGACTAAAGAAATGTAAGCACATGGAATGGTTGCTGGTTTTCTACAGAAGGTTCTTTGCCATTTTATATTAGTTACATATGGGGGAGACTTTCAGAGCCACCATATCTGTTCCCTATGTTATCACCAGAAAGAGGCAATTATATTTTATAAAAAGTGATAACAAATTGCTAGCCAGGCTACTCTAAGTATTCTCTATCAAATATCCTTAGATATCCCATTCCTTTCCCACACATTGTCACAGTTGCACATGCTCCAACTGTAATATCTAACACATTTTGTATAATTCAGTTTAAACTTGCCACTCTTTGTTCAGTTTTAGCTGACAATTGAAAGAAATTGCTATAAAAACGTTGAAGTAAAAAAAATTCTGCAGGAAGTTGTCAACAAACTTTATGCCAAGCAAGCAGTGCATAGTACCCCATCATCCCTGTGAACAGACCTGAGGATTTTCCCCATATGTAAAAAATGTTCAATCAGAATGCAAAGCAGTCACTTGTGTACAATCAAAAGACACACTTCTTTCCAATATATAGATCTCAAAACATTTTTCAGAGTAAGAACAGGTCTTTGTAAAGAGCATTTAAGCAGCTGTCTCATGATAGACTTGATTCTCCTGGTTGAGCCTGTTTAGAAGTAAAACTACAGACTCCAACCAGTCTATATACCACGTACTGCAAAATATGAACTTCAGTTCACCACTTCTCTGTAATTTCATACTGACTGACAGATGAAATATTTGCCTCAGAAGTGGTGTACTCCCTTTCCATCCTCTCCCACCCCTAAAGGTACAGACATTGTTGTCTGAAAGGGAATTCTGGAGTAAAAAGTTCTCAAGGTCATCTCAGCACCTCTATCTCCACTTGCCTCCTCCCCAGCTCAGTTCAAAAGGAGAGTCTCTCCTCAACATTCTCTACCTCCTCTGCTCATGCTCTGGCAGCAGTGCTGAGCATGGAGGAAGATTCCAAGTTCATCCATGGAAGTAATTTTCCAGACATTTTTCCAGGAAGACACCCAGACCAGATGAGGGTCTGCGAGTAGAGCAGAAAAATTCTTCTGCACAAGTGCCCAGGGCACTTCAAATACTGCAGCAAGGCTTCCATCTGTCCGTGACTTAGGAAAGGAAAATATATGTGCCAGAGTAAAGGGGTCTGATAAAGCAACTACTGTGCTCATACTAGCAAACATTTTGTATTATACTCCAAGAGCAAGATCATTCTGAATATATAACTGGATTGTATTTTTAACTTTTATACCCATTAAAACTTCAAAGTATTTTATGAATAGAAAATCTATGCTACATATCCCATGAAGCTGTGCTAACCCTTTGGAGAACTAATCATCCCACTAAACAGAATTTTCCCTCTCAGTAATATTTAATACAGTAGAGAGGCTGATTGTTATAGCAAAAATATGTTTTAGTTTCCTAGAAGGAAAAACCTTTAAGAAGCCCAGGCTTGAGCAACTGTTTTCTTACACAATCAAGTTTAAAAGACAGAGAATAAAGCTTAGAGCAAGGTTCTATTTAAACTACATTGCATACTCTCATATTAGTGAAAAAATGTGTACTTGGAAGAGGGGAACACACCAATCATCTAGATTATATAGTTCATGGAGAGCATGTGATTCATTAATGGTAGGGGTATTCAGTAAATCCAGTTAAGGAAGGCAGCCAAAACCAGTTGATGCAATCAGAATGCTCTCCCCATCTATTAGGCATACAACACTTAAGAAAATTTACAAGCAGCAACATTAACTACTGTTTGCAGCCTTTAGAATTTGTACAATGAACTCAGTCTTCCACAGACAGAATAATTATGCTAATAGAAGAAAAACTTTCCAAAAAAAAGGCAGCCAAATCTAAGAGACCTGTCAATGCCAGTGTCATCAGTGGAGTGATAACTAGTAAAGAGCAGATATCAAAGGCTGTCTTTTTCTTCCCCTCCATGCTCTGTTCTGTTTGAGCCCATGGTGGTCACAGCTCCTTTAACAATATTTATAATGAAGGAACAACGTTGGAGATGTCAACCCTGATTATTCATAAAGGCTCCTCCTGCCCAGCTCTCCCCTTAGGCTAACTGTAAAAGTACCTGATTCCCAATTCTCAAACACAAAAGCGCACAGAGCTTGAAAGCTGAGCTGACTAATAAAGTTTGCATATCCCTAAGAACAAGAGCACACAATGAAGAAGAAAAGGAATGGCAAGATTAAACAAAAACAGTAAGCTTGGATGGGAAATAATAAAAATTTAAAGAGGCAAGAACTTAGATACCCCTCTACCCCCCCATACTCCTGTTCATTTACATTTCAGTGTGTCCTAAGAAGCATCTGTTTTATCTCCTGACTGCTGCATCAAGGTATAACACACACCACAAAACTTAAATCACAGTTTGGAGTTGGAATGATGAGAGGTTGTGAGCAATGTAACTTCTAGGTCATGGAACTTCAACTCAGGAGGAATCTAGAACAAGAGATAAGACTGACCCAGGGAACAACTCTGGGTTACTGTTTCACTTTGGACCTTTACTGTATGTAAAACACACATAAATATGGGAAATGCCTTCAAACAAACAGAAAACAGCATCCCTACCATAGTACCATCAGCTGGACTTGTCTGCTGTAGAGCTTCAATGCATTTCTAAGCACTTGTCAAACAACAGTAGCTCGGGGCTAGGCTGTCAGAGATTTTTTCTTATTTTTTCTTAAAAGAAAACAAGACCATCTTTGTCCCTCTGCTCTGCCTTGCTTTCATTATGACTGCCTTGCTTCCATTATGACTTCCTCCTGCCCAGCACAGGCAAGTGGGCAAGAAGGAAAATCAGGGCAAGGAGTCCATGCTACCCCAAGCAGCCAGCAAGCTGCAGGAAGAGAAGCCTCTTCACTGCTCCTTTCTGGAGGCTGACTGACACCACAGCATTGCCTCACATTCTGAGGCCTGCCTGGTCCAATGAAATACAGGAACCGTGGGGGCTGCCACCTCCTCCTGGGAAGAAGTGTGAAGCTGTTGGACTCCACTCTAAGTTGCCTAAGGCAGAAAGCAATAACAAAAACGCCGTATCTCAAGAAAGCTACAGGGGCATTTTGAGGTGGGAATAACAGAAGTATAGAATTATCCAATGGAGAGTTTGAAGAGGATGCTGGGGAGAACATTCTAAACTGGAAGAATGGACATGACATCATCCCTGCAGAGCTCCCTTCCCACTGGTTACCACGGCAGGTTGGTTTCAGGGCTGAGAAGGCACAGGCTGCCCACATGCCCACAGAACTGCTGACACACTCCCCTGGCTGGAAGAGCCAAGTGCAACAATATCTGAGACAATGTGTCCCTCCTAAGTGAGTCCAGTGAACCACACACCTCCTATCCATCTGCAACTACTAATGAAAAGAGTACCTCTAAATAACAAGTCGGAATAAAATTAATTTTTTTTAATCTTTAACAAAAATTGAGTTTCTTTCACCTCACTCTCACAGACTGGAACAGTAATGGAAGATGGGAGCAAACTATATTAGCAGGAAAACGCTTTCAAACAACCTTGAAAACGATATAAAGTGTGAACAAAAAGGAAACAATGAAGCAGAAGGAAAGATACATTCAGCAGGAGTATTTTAAAAGAACTGTTACTGTACAAGTCCACTAGCAGTAATTTTTTAAAATCACACATGCACTACACAACCCTTTATAAAGCAGTGACATGGGACTGACAAAGCCAGTTAATCATACAGGATACCCACAATATCCCACAGAAGGTAACAGGAACAGCTGATCCATGTAAGTTTTTCAGAGCATTTGAAAGCAGCTATCCCCCCTCAGTAGACAGGCTGTACTTATAGGCCATCCATAGCAATTGATCTGTGTATAGATGTGCCATCCCAGTGGGAGTGCCAGAATATGTGTTACTGCCAGCCAGGTTACATCTTGCCGAGAAAAGCGTCTGAGCTTTACAAACACAAGAGATAGCAGTGACAAAGTGGAGTTAAAACTTGTAGAAACTGTGTAGGCTCTAGACAGACTAAAAAAATCCCATTTTCATTAAGAAATTCACATTATCCTTAACAACTTTTTCAGACTGTAATAGTCACTCTAGAACTGGAATAGTCTTTCTCAACAGCAGTAACAAAAGATCTGCTGTCAGTGCAACTGCAGACATTTTCCTTTTTGTCAAAGAATCTTCCATGCTATGACAGGAAATGAGCCAGCCCTATCTCAGCTGATTTTGCCAATACACACGTGTCCTTGTGCACCTTTTCTTGGAAGCATTAAAAATGTGTCAAATTTCAGACTACCACAGCCTAGACTAGGTTTTCTCTTACCCTTACAGCTCAAGTTATGCCACCTCAAATGACAGGAAACTCATAGTACTGTCTCTGGGACTCAGCAGTTTTGCCTTTACACCAGCATTGTCCTGCTTTGGTTTACTGTAAATCCCACAAGGAAAAGGATGATACTGTGGGTGGTTTTTACCCACAGACAGCATGTTCTCTATTGAGATATGCAAGGCAGCATTGCAAAAGGTCAAACAGAACCTTCCTCAGAACTGTGGTTCACTTTAATCATTGTTTGCAAACAGGTCAAGAAAAACTGGCTTTCATTCTAATAGACTGAGAAGTTTTGTGCCTTTGAAATGTAATAGCTACTCAGTCTCAGACTTTCAGATTCTGTCTGTTGACTCCCCTATAATGGAAAGCATATAATGGAAGCTTAAAATAGCATTTCGTTTTCTATGACATACTTTTTCTATCACAACTGTGCTAACATGATCTAAATGAGAGATGGCTCCAAGAACAACTTAAGCATTGAGAAGTCCATAAAGTTTAGAAACTGGTGAAGAATCTCAATTATACATGATCCAAATGAAGCTATTTCTGCTCAAGAATCAAAATTGTCTATTTAAAAAATCCCAGCTCTATCACTCTAGAAGTTTTTCTTGAATTACAAGGGTCTTCCTTACGTAGCTGCTGCAGGAGTTATGGACCTTTGTGTAGGTAGACAAACAGCTGTGTCATTACTCAGTGACACGCAGCTGTTTACAATGTCACTGTCCTCCTCTGCTAAATTTTATCCATGTACCTTTGTCATCTGCAAACATAACAGAACACATCCACCTCAACTGCCACCCTGATGACCTCAGCATGATTCTAGGAGGAATGTGCTCAGCCCAGTATTCATGATACACACCTCACATCTCTAGCAAGAGGGCAGTGCATGAAGTGATGAGGGAGATGAGGGACAGTACCTGACTCAGCTCAGTAGCCATAAGGCCATGGCCTTTTTATTAATTAGCATGATTTCAAAAATAATTGGCCCTCTTGACTATGCCACAGTGCATCAAATGAAGTTGAGCGCTAAGGAAGTGGCACAGTAAACTCATTACTGTGTACTCATTCACTGCCAAATTGTTAAAAGAGGTCATTTAAAAGGTCAAGAGTTATACTACACTACATGAGAGCTTTAATCTGAACATATAAAAATTGGCAGCATCTAATTATGAAACCAGAATTAATAGGGAGATGGTTCAGAACAAGAAGATAAGCACAATACAGTCAGAGAGGAGTCATTAACCAAAACAGTCATATATCTTGGAACAAGCCAGCCCTACCTTTCTAGTCATTGTAGAGTACTGCTCATCAGTTTTAGAGTGTACCTCACTAGCCATTCACTGCACTGCTACCTGGAGCTATTCACTACTTTAAGCCTCTGTAACCTAAGCAGAGATAAGGATGCTAAATCCCCCTCTTTTGATATTGTGAGGCACACTACTTCAGGGCAGTATGAACTCACAGGGCAGCTCTCCTGACTTGGATCTTTAGGCTCCCTCCATACCTCACAACAGCCCTTGACAAAATCTCTGTCAGCAGCTTTTGGTTTGCAAATGAACTTTTTAAGAGAATTGTGGTAGAAGTAAACACCTCCTGCTCTACTCTAGTTTTTAAATTAAAGAAATAAACGTTCAATTTATAAAACAAACTTACAAATCTCTTGCCCTTTTACACCTTTCCACCGCTCTTTTACCAGGAGTGTCCTTAATAAGGCACTATCCAGAGAAAGCAGGAGCTGCCTTTGGGGAATAGGGGCCAGCTGCTTTTCCAGGTGGTTTGTGTTTGAATAGATTGCCATTCCTATTGAAAGCTTTTTCAGTGTTTGATTCACACCCATCCCAGCTGCCCCGTCTCCACTCTGACTTGAAGACAGAAAGGAGAATGCCCATATGCTAAAAAAGAGTTTGGAGATCACTGAAGGCACACACATATAGTAGAAAACAAATTTAAAGTAACACTCTCACAAACAAGACAAATCTTGCTCAATCTCTGTTCTTAGTACATGGCCTTCTCTGTAAAAACACCATGCCTTAGGGAAAAAGTGAGTGGGGAGGGAAGGAAGAATCACATAAGCAAACTCTCACACGCCACCACCACCACCTGAAAAAAACCTTAACTTTATCCCTCCCTGTCCCAGCTGCCAGGAGTTACTGCCTGCCCTAAATGTTACAGCAAAGCAGTGGCATCTTTTCAAGGCTGACCATTAACCATCACATTGGAATCTCCCATTCCACCAGCAAAAGCTGCACTTTGCATCTGACTACCTAGAACATTTAATCAAACTCCCACTAGGAGCCAAATACAGGTCCAGAAATTCATGGCAAACTTCAGCAGGGAAATGAAGTAAATTTTTAAAAACATTAATTTCCCAGCCAGTCACTGTTGGTAAAATTAGCTTTATAACATCTGCAGCCAAACATGCAGACATATGTGACTAAAGAAGCCAGCTCTCCATTTCCTAAACCACACATTCAATTTAGATTTAATAAGACAGTAATTGCACATTAAGTACTCATTGATTACCTAAAATACATTTATTAAGAAATAACAGCTACGTAACGCATCTCTTAGATACTCACATATCTATTACAAAGCTGTTAAACAGCAATAAATGTTTATCTAAAAAATTAGCACTTGGTAACATAAAATACACATCCTATTAAATTCAACAGAAATACACATTGAAGACAATTAAAGCCCCTGTCTAGTTGCCTCAATTCCTCTGAGAAAAGCTGTCCTCCCAATGTCTTTAGCTGCAGCACCAAACCTTTGAATAGCAAACTTCTTCTTGAAAAGATTCAAGAAATTTTCAAGAAGGAATCTCCATCCTATCAAGAAATCCTTCTTAGAGCTTCATTTACTTGGTGAGAGAACATCACCCTTCACAGCTCTGACTCAGGGATACAGAGGGGGGTCTTTCTACACACTCCATCCTTCAGTGCAGACAGGTTCCCAGGAAACTCTCTTCCATGGGGTCTCAGAATGGTAGCTTCAGATGGAAAAGGAATTTGTGTATTGCATCCTTATTTCTGTATCAGTAAGGAAGGTACACATCTCTGCTGAGCAGGTACACACAATGAGATAAGCGAGGGAGGTGACATTCAATGAGGTAAAGAACATTGCAGTCCCGTGGGATGCATTGCACAGAGCTAAAAATAACACTCAGCCATATCTGACCTGGATCAAAGACTTCTGACAAAGAGTTGGCAGGAATCTGGCAAAAGATGCCAAAACAAGCACCAAAAGGAAGAGGCTGTGAAAATGGAGAGTGTGAGCCCTGGGGATAAGGGCTCTACACAAACATGAGGCACTGAACAAATACATACAAAATGGGAGCTGCATTCTGAACAGTTCCTTTAAGCCTAGAGAATTGCCTTTTAGAGAGAAAAAAGCTACTGGAACAAAATGAGGTACATTCTGTCCAGTGGGCACTCCCTGGAATCAGATCTGAAGCACCTATGTAGGGCAGCATAATGAAACTTTATTTCTGCTGCTCACAATTCATCAATTTTCTGGGTAAGTCCAAAACTCCTACAGACTCACTGGCCTCCTGCTGCAGCAATTAGCTCACTTTTCCAACTAACTTATTAATTAATTTCAAAAAGCCATTGCTATTGAGCAATGCATATACATCATTAACATCAGAGAACTCTTTTATTGCATTATTGTTTATTAAAACACAAACTCAGAAAAATGAAATTGGAAAGAATGAAGGTTATAAAGCAAAAATGCCCAGAGATGGGTCTGGAACATAGGCATACTCAGTCATGGAAATTCTGTTTGAAGCTTCACTGTCTGTTTTATTATGGATTCCATAGGCAGCTTCTAATTTAGTGCAGCTGTTAACACTCCTGCTACATCAAAAATTCCCTCTGCTGAACTTTTGTAGAGGTTTTTTTTGTTAGACAAGAACCAGTCCCTTCCAATTTCAGTTTCCTAATTATGGTATTGCAGTTCTCATTTGTACAGTAAACCTGATCAGATTGAAAAAAAAATAGTAATTTACAAGTGTTGGTAGCACTGTTTTTTCAAGCTGCTGCATTTACCGAGTGATACATAAAAGGTGAGCAATAGCTGGTCAGTAACCAGCTTAGCAAATCGTGTCTAAGAATATTGCTGTGAAATGTGTATTACAGCACCTTCAGTGACAAACCACCTGTAAAAGCTTTGATCTTCAATTGCTATTCAAAGCCTCAATATCAATTTCTTTTAACTGCATACTTTAAGAAAATTAATATAAACAAATACCTCAATTACCAACAAATGAAGGGTAAAAACCTACAAGAAGGATTAACTCACTAATTGAACATTTAAAGCTTTAAATAGCAAACTAACTCTAAATTACTAATAAAAAGGCTGTCACTGCTAAAATATGTCTGATAAACAAGGCAGATTTGTTTTTCTTCTTCTGTGTTTACAATAGCCACCTTTCTTTCCAATCAAGTCCACAGAGGTATTTCCCTTTTCTTTAACATATTGAGTTTATTGTACACAATTCATACCTTTTTCGAGCAACAATGGTTCAGGGCCCCTCTGAAGCATTTGTTCTGCAAAGGGACATATTGTGACAAATACAATGATAATGGGGAAATATGGAAGTCTGACAGAAATATTTTACTCCCCATTTCCACTAATGAGAATAAAAACAATGAGAGACACCTATCAAAAAAATTGCAGTAAGCAATTTATTTGGTTGATGCACAAGCAGTGCTTTTTCTTTCCTTACATCCCTTTCTCTTACTTTGCTTAGAGCAGGCTTTTCATTTTTTTTTCTTCATTTTGCTTTATATTGTCAACCAAGAACAGAGTTCCTGAGGAGACAAACAGGGGGTAAAGAAGACAAATCTGTCTCCTTTGTGTGAGAGCTGTAGGCCAGAGTTATCAACTCCTCTGCTATTCAAGATAGATTTGCATATCCAAGGCCACCCGAGGCAGAGAAGGCATTTGGAGTCTGATTTTTTTTTTCACAAGAACACATCAGGGAGCTAAGAAAAGTAAGGAAACTCTGAAAAAATACAAGTAACTACTGAAAAAAAAAAACCCCAACCAAACCACCACAAAACTTTGTGGAGGGAAAAAACCTTTTGTTCAAGAATTCATTTCTTGAAAAAAGGACATTTTATACATAATTTGCAAATACCATTTTTAAAGAACTTTCACTGTCAGAACTTGGCACAAGAACTGCAGATTGATATCCATGCTGCTTCTATGTCTTAATATGACACAACTTCTCTGGATTCAGTAACCAAGGAGGATGGAGCAGCCAGTCTGCAAACAGGTCAGTCACTTTTCCCAGCAGTCTCATCCCAAACACACAGACATAAAGCCCCCGTGGTGGGCACACCATGCTTCAACTCTATTGTTAATACCTACTCTTTGGTAGGATTGCAGAAATGTCACTGGTAAGGGGTGAGGCTCCAGTACAACCCATCCCTAATCTCAGTGCTTGTCTTCTTACAGGTGTAACACTGGAATTAATAGATCTCATGACAGCAATGCAGTGCCTGCAGAAATTACTTTTGGAAGTGTTCTCAGGAAAATCATAATTAGTACAAGTTCATTTAAGTTAAAATTAACTTCGTGTATATCGCACACATATCAGGAATGTGCATGTAATCTACAGGATGCTCTGGAGACTGTATACATTCAGTATTTCTATTAACCACAGCTGCCAGCTAATTGGCTGCTAGACTCTGCTGCTGCCATGTTACCCATTGTCACACACACACACACCTGATTTAGTCCAAGACTGAGATACTTGTGCACTTCATTTTCCTGTACTTCCTCACCAAATCCACTTTGCAAAAAAGGCTGCCACCTATAATGGCATAGGAGCACTCTGGTAGATCAAGGTGCTACAAACCTGAGTAAACAGAGCTAAATTCCATTCCTCAACAGACAGCCCAAAGACCCTAAAATCCCCATTCTTGTCTGCTGCCCACACTGAACTGCTGTTAAAAAAATCATCTTGACTTTCACAGAAGATGATGTGTAATTTGTTGATATAATGAATATTATAAACAACTGTCTTAGCTAGACCTGAAACACTACCCAACTGCCCAAATCCAAATTGTATATATAGATATATATATCTATATCAGGCTACAGAAGAGCTCTTAGCAAAAAGTAGTACACAAAGACAACATTTGTTTCAGCAATTTAAAATCAATGTTCTGAGTCTAAAGCTTTTAATCTGTGATTTGTTTGGTTTAAAAAGAATGGTTGTGCCTGTAACATTTTCATAAACATTTATCAGTAACATGAGAAACTAAACACTTCCTAGAAACCATTAGACCTATTCATATCCATATTGCATTTTAGAGAATTCTTATTACATTAATTATTTATTAATTTATTTTGGCATATTTTCCAAAGAAAGTGAGGAATGTAAGCTTGCTGAAGTAGAATCTGAATTTAATTTGTATTAATTTATCGAATACAAAAATAGAGACTATTTTAGTGCAAAACTATATTTGGTTGAGGAACAAGGCAAAACAGACAAAAGCCAGAACAGTGGAGTCATGCGAGTCAGTCTCCAAACCAGCTGATTTTTTGCTTTGGAACTTTTGCGTGTGTGGTTATCTTAAACCAAATATTTTTGTTTCTTTTTATGTGTATTTTGAATTATGGGGTTTTATACAGCAGTAGGACACATTTTTCAAGCAGTTCTCTATAACAGCATTTCTGAAAGACTGTTTTAAAACTATCTCCTACACAAAATCAAGCAGCACCCCCCCAAAGCCTCTCAAAATCACAGATCCACATAGTGCTGAAGTTGAAGAAAAGGAAGAAAGCCACCACCAAATACTCAGAGATCCATTGAAATCCAGGTCACTAGTATTCATAGCCTGGCATGTAATTTCCATGCTTTCTTATTTGCTGAGAGATATTAGTAAAAAATGTCAATGCCAACATAAGAGGAGAGTTTTGCTGTGTGAGACACTGGCTGGGAGCAAGTTGTAGTGGTCAGAGCTCCCTGTCTGACCTTTCCACTTGCCTGTTGCTACAAAGAGTTAAAGGCTGGTAGGTGCAAAAGGATGAGAAAGTGCAGCAGAACCGGGTAGAAACTTGGATCAGCTCAAGCTTTTCCTCACCTATTTATACACCACCACATTTCTTCTCACAATGGCCTTTCTCACATGGCACATTAACTATTAATGTAGTACAAAAATGAACCTGTTCTCTCTTAGAAACTTCCCAGAATTGGTGTGACTGAAGTGAGATTCCTCCCTCAGTGCCCAGACTGGATTCTTCTAATCAATTTCCTGTCTTCAGGACAGCAGTTGCTGGAAGTGAAGAATATGGCCCATAGCTCCTATAACTAATTGGAGGGCAAGGCAGAAATGAAAATCTGATGGCACTACTTTGCAATCCTACAATCCATCAAGAGAAGCAAAACTAAAATTCATGTAATTATCATAACTGGTTTTTAAACCTGTAAAATTACTTCAAAGTGAGGAAAGGTCTAAGTTCTATTCTCTACTCCATCTGTTTCATAAGCATTATGACTTTCCAGGTATTAAAAGACTCATTTTCAATGGCAGAGAAAAATTATTCAGCAGGGAATATTGAGCAAGAATATGCAAGTCACACATCAGACTATTCTGCAGGAAGAGGATAAGCAAAGAGCACATATATATAAACCACTTACTCTATGAATACTTAGCATTCTTTCAGGATAGAGAATACATCATAGTGCCAGATGGTAAAATTGTGCAAGTGCCACAAGCCACACGCTTGGAAGTACAATGTCTGTCCTAAACCAGACAATATTTAATGACAATTTGGATCAGTTTCAAGTAAATCAGCACTTTCTCTAAAACAAACCACCAATTTATTGGTATAATAATGAGATCTCACTCCTTTTTCTTCCTTTTACAAGGGTCACCTTTAAGAACAGCTGATTCTTTAGCCCAGATGTTATCAATGTACTGCTTTCTTTCCAGAAAATCCAAGCTAGAGAAGGAGCTGCAGGACAAGTTAGGTCCTGACAGACTCTGTATGGCAACACTTGCCCTGGTTTGCTTGGGTGTCACTGGTGGGGCTTTTCCAGCCAGGGCTTTTCAAGGAATAGAACGATTATTTCACCCTTCCTGGACAGAGGCAACCTGCAATGGTTAAGGCAATAAATTGTTTAGCACTTACATGAAAATATACAACACCATCAACTATAAAGTTTAACTCTTTGAAAATGAGGCTGCTGAGTCCATTGTAGTCAGTTATAAGTTATAAGGTAGACATTCAGAAATACTAATTCAGAGCCTTTATGAAACTAGAACTGTAGTTTCTTATTCATTTAAGGTCCTGATGAAAAAGTTGCTAGAAAGTTACACTAAAAAGATCGTAGATAACAGACTAGCTTAAGTCTCATGATAACTACCTTTAAGGCTGATCTCCGTAGTCAGTTCTTTACCCTGTGTTTTCAATACTGCAGAGATTTCTTTTGCCAGGATTGGTCAACTCTCTTATACCTTTTAAATTTCAATTCCTAAACTAAATACACTAAATATCACTCTTCTCAATCAAAGCAAGTAAAGTAATTTGCTGTTGCACAGTAACGGACATTTTTCAGCTAATGTAAATCAATATGCTCTGTATACAGATGCTCACACAGATTTACACCTGTCCTGCATTTGGTATAATAATTTATTTGCCATAATATTCCTTTTTTTGGCAGGTGTTCTTAAAAACATTATCTCACATAGGTCTGTGAGCAAGAAGTTGGATAGAAAACTGGCAAACAGTTGGAAGTTCTAAAATTGAGTCCAATATACTTTGTTTGAGAATCGGTGAAGTGATAGCATGTTCATTTCCACATGCCTTTTTAGCTTATAGAAATGCAAGAACTTAATTTATGTTTAATTTACTTAGAAAATACAATTAAAAGTATTATTTTTGAGCCAATACAAATAACAAGTCTCCCTATTTCTTCTCATCTCAAATAATCTTTATAAGCATTTGCTCAACAGCAGCTAAATGTAGAATGGGGAGAGCTTGAGGAGAATGTGAAGATATATATAAAATTAAAGTCCTTCAGTTGTAATGTTACTTCAAATATTCGAATGTTCAAAGACAGTAACATAGCACCAGAAAATTAACTATCTTAAAATTCATGTCTTTTCTAAGCTCAAATGGATTAGCAGCAGATTTGAGGTAATTAATTATAATTACAAGTTTCCTAGGGAAACATGGTATAATAGACTCATTAAGTGAAATGTTACATTTGTTCTGTGTTTGATTCTCAGATTATTTTAACACAGTGCAAAATAGTTAAAGTTTTTTGGGCCAGGCACCTTCACTTATGCTGAACAGTTGCTCCCTCAATGAATAGCCCCAACTGACTTCAAAGAAAACCCACTTGGGCCCTTAATGAGACATTTTCAGCCTACGAAGGTAAAATTCATTCCTTCTCGGTCAAATTCTGTGGTGTCTATTGAATGTGAGTCAGTGGGAGCTTTTCTCTGGGAAGGACCATTGAATCTGCCTCACAGTTACTTCCTGATACTCTCTTCACTCCTGACAAAAGATTTACCACCTAACCAAATATCTAACTAAATAGCACCTGCACAGTTTTGAAGTAGTCTTAAAAAATGGTTCAATTATGTTTCTAATTTTTCAACTATCTTCTGTTTGAGGCTATTGCTAAGCAGAGGAATATTTTACATCTGCCTTTCGTTATGAAGACATAAATGCCACTGAAATCCTTATGAACTGAATACACAGAAAACTCACTGCAGTCATTACTACATCCAACACATAGAGAATTCCACACAGCTATTAATAAAACTCCTCATACAAGCCACAGCTCTCAGTCTAGACAAATGCCAGGAACACGAAAGACACCTCTTGATGCATGCAAAAGATCCCCTCTTTGATGCCCTGCTACCATTGTCCTCAGTTTGAAAGTCAAGGGAAACCGATGATGCACTTGCCAAAGAAAGTAGCTGCAAAAATGAAGAAGTGGCTAATTAAAACAGAAAGGACTATTTATTTTATGGTCTTCTGTGCTCTCAGGAAGTTCTGACGCACAGAAGACAAATTAAACAACGATTCATTTAGTGTCTGTGCTTTGAGAACCATGCCCAGTAAGGTTACAGATAGGACAGTGATAGGTCCAGCAGGGGTTTCTACCAATTAAGCTTCCACACTCTGGGTGGGTTGAGGTATTTTGTGAGCCATGAGTTATTTTTGCACGTTTCATGGCTTGCAGTGGATAGCCACAAAAAGGCTACATTAGGAGCAGTGTTACAGGCTTTGCTCAGAGCTATCGTGTGTTCCTGCATGTCCAGACCTCTAAGAAGATTTCAGGGAGAGAACTGAGAATGCTTAGTTCTCTAATACTATCAAAAGGTTGATAGGTGTGCTTTTACTTACCCAACCTTTACATTTCTGCAATCAAGAGGGAAAAAGAAAAGATTACAAGGTTTAATTGAGAATGGATACAGCTAGATGATGCCAGGTTTTGTTCCACTGAATATTTTCTCTTTTCTCCTATATGCCACCTAGCATCCCAAGAAGCTGTAACTCACAGTCTGTTTGTAGCTACACCAGAGCTTTCACATTACCACCTTTTTTATTTTTTTAAAATGAAAGGCACAGTTTATATCTGTTCTACATGAAAATAGCTGTAGTATTTTAGGTATTTCTATCATATGTTTTAGGAAACATCAGTTCAAAAAACAATGAAATTAACAAATTTCGGGTGTGTCTCACAGTATTACGAATATCCTATTTTGTAGAGTGACAATTTGAAGTTACACACACACAGAGGATTCAATAAAGGCAGTTTTCCTGTGACAGTTCTACAAGTCCACCAGACCACAGCAAAAGTATCAATGTACCACAGACAGTGTGATGTATATCATACAAGTGTGGCACATACCTTGAATATTGCATCTTATCTTTAGAGGACTGTGATGATAAGACAATCCCTGTACTATACCTTCCTTTTCCCTTGTACAGAGCAAAGAACTGTGTTTATCACAGTAACATTTTGGCTTAGGTTTTAAGCACATTTTGAAGATCAGATGCTTTAGAAAAAAGGTAAACTTCAAGCTATTGTAAAAGCCCAGAATCTGGTGTTGCAAGCAAGGCTGGCATACAGTGTCAAAATGGAAAAGATTAATGAAATAAAAAAAACCAAAACCACAGTGATGCAAAACCTAGACAAGATGGAATATACTCTATTGAGAGACCAATGGAAGTAAAAATTTACTGAAGATCATGGGACAGATTCAGACAGTTGCTTTGATTTCAAATTCCTCTGAGGAAAGCATGTGTGGAAACAGATCCAAAAGTAGAAAGAAAGAATGGATAAACCCACCCTGCCTGAAACAATCACATTTCTTTAAATCACAAAATACCATTTCAAAAAAATGAAAGCATTTATTATTAAAAACCTTGATTTTAACCATTCATGCAAATTGCCCAGTCATAATTCCTGCTTCTCAGGAAAGCATTCAAATAAGAAACAGAAAAAAATATATAATTAAACAGGATATGTCTAAAATTTACATTTTCCACAAAGTTTTCTACCTTTATTTTACCCTTTTGTTAATGCTAACTGAAATCTTCAAAAGCCTCAAGAATTATTTTCTGGTAAAAATAAGCCAGAACTACTAATTTACTATTATCACACACCTCACACACACATTATAGAAACTTAGGCACTCCTCATTTTGCTGTCCTAAGGCCAGGAGGGGAACCTGCACCTCTGCTGGGATTCGTGTTTGGCCTACTGCCTGAAGGAAAAGCCTCCTTTGGTCAGTCTCAGCATAGAGCTGTTTTACAAAGTTGATACATAAAACTAGGCTTTCCTGCAGTTAAACAACAATAATTTGTTTTAGTTTGATAGGTCTTTCTAAATAATGGTGTGATCAGTAAACATCTGGCTTCTTCCTAGCAGATTAAACCTCCAATGAGGAAAGCGTGTTTATAATTCTAATTTGAAACACAGCACATTAATATGCTGATTCTCATAATGTTTGCCTTAACCTGTTTGGAGAAATTATGACTACAAATATCTTGTACACAACACCTCTAAACTACCAGCTTGTACAAACAACATGAGAGCGGCTGCAGTCTCATACAGATGATTAGAACCACTTCAGAGGCAATCATGATTAGCGCTTTGGCTTGAAGCCATATTTTACACATAAACAAAGCATCTGTTTCTGAGTTCCTGTCCCAGGCTAATAGACCCACCTCCACTATTACTAATAAGCTCATTCAAGAGAGCCAGATGGCCTATCTGAAACAGCCCGGCTTCTTCCTGAGCAAGGCAAACCAGAACCATGAAGCAGAGCTGGCTCTAAACCGTATTTCCTTGGGCTCTAGGAGCCAGTAAAACAGGGCATAAACTGGCTCCACTAAAAAAGAATACAAATGCTGGTACCATCCATTATTTAGAACTGGTGGGAAGCCAACATCTGCCCCTCCAGAAGATCCTTTCATGTAGGTACGATGAAGGAAGATGAAAAGTACAGCACACTTCTGCAGGAGTTGGTGTAGTGCAATGCTCACTGTCCCCGTCCCTTGCGGGGTTTTTTTGCAGACTTTGCAAATCCCTGCCTGCAGCCAGGCACTCCTGCTCAGCTGTCTTTGCTGTACATTGTGTGTACTTGACAATTGGGTGGTTTTACATATTTAATAAAAGTGTCATTTTTAATTAGTAGAACTGGCCTCTAAAAAGGATCTTGTACTCCTTAGCAGCAACAGAAAGTGTTGAGAAGCAAACAGAGCAACACTTGGCTTGTCTAGTTCTAAGATCTCTTTTTTTAACCTGCGGTCCAAGCTCTGATTTAACTAGTTCAGTTTCTAAGTAGGTTACAGTCAAGATGCTCCACAAGCCAAGGAGTTGATGTTGCAGGGAAAGCCATAATTGACCTACCCTAGGAAGATTCCTTATATTTTATTTCAAAGCAAACAGAGAGGCAAGAGTTAGTGACAGGGAGAGATGGCCATTTAGGTCACCTGCCCCAGCAAAGCACGTATATAAAGAGAACTTAATTTCCCCCCTTCCACTATGATGTACAGAGTGCTTTATTCTACTGTGCTGACAACTGAATTTCAGCAGAGTGTGTGTCTGCATGAACTATCAAAGACAATTCACTACACCAGGAGCTAATGAACTTCACTCTAAGAGCAGCAGCAGGTCACATCACCCCTGCAAAAGTAAGGAAGTTTTGCAGAGATAAAGTCCTTTCAGAACAGCACGGCCACAGTGAGCATCCTTCTTGAGTGCTACTATCCTGAAGCTACAGACAAAAAAATCTTTTACTTCTGTCTCACGGGGATACCAGCAGAGTTGCAAAGATATAAACCTCCCCAAACGCAGCTCTCCTCCCCCTCCCCTCACCATCAGAGACAGAAAAATGAACCACTCTGTGAGAGGAAAAAACCCTCATGGAAATGTGCTGAAACAATTGAGGCCTGTCACTCCTCTTCATTAAAGGCAAGTTCCATGGTAGTTACTGAAGCTCTGTGGGATCTCTTGGGATAAAAGCCAGAATAAAAAATGTGTAAAGTATTGTTCCTCATGCCTTTTTGCCATACTGCCAGTCTTGTGAGCTATGAACACAGGGCATTCCTTGATTTAAAGGAAAGCCCTGAAGAAGTCACATTTCAGCGCCCAGGTTAGGTGTGATCCCCACTCTGTGCCACTGTCCACACCAGCAGCTGAGAACAGCCTGATTTTCCTCAAGAGCACAAAGGATTTAGTCAAAGGTACATAACCACACTTGTCCTTCCACTGCAAGGATTTCAGCTGAAGCGATTATTACAATGCAGGTAAGCAGGAATATGAGATTTGAATATTAAAAAAAAGAAAATCTCTTTCTGCATATCTAGAAATGTAAGAATGCACTGCCTTATGCATATGGAAAGAATGACATGTATGTTCCAGGTTTTCTCTCTTCATATTTTGAATTGCACAACACCAGTCATTTTGTAGGGGTAAAAAGAGATGTTTTGGGTTTGTTTTTTTTTCTCACTGAGGGATAGAAAGAAGGGGCTAAGTAGAAAAAAGGAACGGAGGAAAAGTGATCAGAAGAAAAACCAAACCCCTCGTTCCAAGAGGAAAAGCAGGTACATGCTTCTTACAAGCTTCATACGATTAACGAAATGCATAGCAGTGATGTCAAGCACTGTCCACACCAGGCATTACTGTAGACCAGCATTCTCTTACAGGCTATACCAAATTAAGTTATTTTGAATAAATCTTTGGGATTAATTCTATCTTCTGAGAAAGCTGGTTTAACAGGACAGTTGGGAATGAAGGCTTAATTCAGCAAAATATCATGTGCCCAGAGCAGCCCGTTCCAAGGGACACTAATGGAATTGCCAAAGTTTTTAGAAGAGTTCACATCTGCAAGTTAACCTCAGTCTGCTATCTATGGGGGAAAAGGAAAAAAAAAAGCCCTTTGTAATTTTGACAGACTATGACATTCTCTGTATCACTGCTGGACAATTTCACTCTGACAAAGAGGCTTTCCTCCTCTGCCACAGCACCCTGCTCTACCAAAGAGAATTCCCCCACGGTGCCACTCAGTCTTTGCTTCTTCTAATAGTGATCACAAGATCTTATCAATTTTATCACAGCATAGGGATTTTCAATCTAATGACAAATCTCAATGTGTTGCCATTTTTCAGAGAAGCCTTCAGATGCTATTTCCACTATTAATCTATTTGAGCAAGAGCACACCAGACATACTGTGGAACAGTGTGAGACATACACTATTACTCCTTTTAAGCTGAAGACTGAGATCTCTTTGCTTATTACTCCCCACCAAATGGTAATGCACAATTTATTTAATGCCTACTCTGTGTGTGCTGAATTAGCTCACGATGCTGCCGAGTGTCCCTTGTGAGCATGTGCTCCATTTGCACATGTCAAGCATCCTGGTCTATTTAGTCCTATCCCAACTGCTTAATGTCTGAAACAGAAGCATCCACTACATTCTGCTTGATCTAAACAGATAATTTAATACCCTTGGACAAAAGGGACCTGGTGTTTTGGTAAGCTCCCATGGGCCTAACTATCACAAAGAAGAGATTGTTGAACACACACACACAAAAAAAAAAGAGATAGGAGGCAGGCAGTCTGATCTTTATGACCCACTGATTATTCCATCAGTAAGTAGCAGCATAAATCTAACTCCCAACCTAACAAAATACTATTTTACTTCCCTTTACTCTGTATTTTATATTTTATAGCCAATAAAACATTAAACATTACAAAAGGTTATGTTCTCACCAATATTTTCACTAAATGACAATAAATTCCTAGTTGAGCCAGGAGACATTTCAGCAATAGCTATCCTGACTTTGCTGGACACTCTTCCTGCAATTCCCTCTGAATACACTGGCACCACTAATACTGAGAAAGCCCATCTGGAAAATCTGACACTGAATTTGAATCAGTGTAATGACCCTCTTAATGATTTAATGGCAAATCTATACACTAATACAAAGCTGAGCTCATTTCCAACAATCTGGTGTAGTATTTACCACGGAAAGGAAAATTCCTTCCTTAACCTTGCCTTTTTGAACATCCCCAAATACCAAAATCAGTATCAGCCTTCTTAACTGATCTCCCTGAGCTTTAGATCAAGGCTCTAAGCTTGTTCTCATTTTTTACTCCATGAGTTAAGAGAAGAAAATTAAAAGAATTGTAGATTAAAAAAAAGAAAAAAGAAAAAAGAAGAGAGATGAAGGCAGTTCAGAAGGATCAAGAAGGGAGCAAATGACACCTTTAATCTGTTCTCAAAGCAAAGCACTCCGTTTACCTGGACTATATGTGTACGAAAGCCATGTGGATTGCAAAACAGACCTGAAAAATGATACACATTTTATGGTCCATTAATTTGGGAGAGAACAGAAGAGCATGCAGTCATTTTGAAACAGATACAGAAAAAACCCCACCCAGTACCATCAATGACAGAAGACCCCTAAAAGACTGAAGACTGGCCAAAGAGCATTGGAATGACAGACAGTTCTCCTATCACAACACAAGACTTCTCCAAATATTTTAGCCTAACAGGTTCACTCATACACCAGCTGCTCCATTTATTCCACAAAACATTGTATATTGAACTGTACATTCTCATCTTGGCTGCCTTGTCCCAAGTTTTCAGATTCACTCTTGCCCTAGTGCAAGGTAGGACCAAGACCTGCAGCTTGGACAACTGCGAAAGTACTTGTCCACCTGGGGAAATAACTCAGATACACAGGATATGAAAATTGGGTCAAAGCTTCAAAACACATTTCCCAGGCAGCATTCAAGCTGAAACATAATCATTAATGTTAATCAGTCCTGAAGAACTGAACTTGGGAACTGAAAATACTTAATGAAAACAGCTCATCAACTGCTGTAATAGGTTTGCTGTATCAGGAATTACTTAAAAACATAGGGTTGTGGTGTTTTTTGGTTTTTTTTTAAGTTAATAAAGAAGAAATTAATCTCTGATTTAAAAGAGAAACTGAGATAAACTAAATTACCTGGATAATGTCATAAAATAGATGAGGAGAAAAAAGGGAACTGCAATCAGATAATTCTGTCTCAAAGAGTGTTTAGTTTTTTCTTCTATCAGTGAGTCCAAACTGCTGCCAGAGTAATTAAACAGAGCAGTATACCTTGGTAATACTGCTTCAAAACACACACTCATGCCTACACCTGAAAAATGTAGCCAATGTTAACTAGCACCTTGCTGGGGGGAGAAGAGGACAGATATACTTACAAAACACAAACTACTGTATTAATCCTGAATCAAGAGCATTTTCACAATCAATTCATGACTATTTTTAGTTGGTGGCAACTTCTTCCAGTTATGATTTCTACTAAAACAATGAGATTTTCTGATGACATAGGAATATGTGATGACAAAGATTAAGCTAAGAGACAAAGAAAACTGGGATCAGAAAGCCAGGATGTCTGCAAGCCCAGCATCTGCCCTGTATAGGAGAAACTCTGAACAAGGGGCACTGGGGCACTGTCCTGGGTGAAGGGCCTGCAGCACTTCAGAACCTGACAAATGCCTGATGTTAGGAGGCAGTCACACAACAGGAGACTCAGACACTGAAAGCTGTTTAGACACCTAATTCTCATTGCTGAAAATGACAGGCCTGGACCTTCCAGGACATTGGAGTGCCTAATGCTTTATACTGCAGGCACAGACCTGAATTTACAGCTGACTCAAGGCTCCAGCTGAGCATTCTACTCACCTGGACAGCTCGGGGAGACCCTTACTGGACACACCACACCGGGCCCCAGCGTTCCTTTCCCATCTCAGCCGTTTCCTTCCATAAATTGCACACCATATTCCCTCCTTTTCTTTCTAATATGTAATCAGAGGAGATCAATCTGTGTATGTACTCAACTTCCTGTCCTTCTAAAATACAGTTCTTACACACAGAGCCTAGAGAGAGAGGCAGTTCTGCAGCTTGTTCATCCAACATCAGGGTGTTTCTGAGCTATGATCTCCACTAATCCAAAATACCTGCCACACAATTGCTTAAAACAATAGAGAGAGGCAGATTGCAAATTTATTTCCTATGTTCTGTTCTACTAAGTAGAGCTCCACTCATAACACACAGTCTGAATATTTTTGTTAGTTCACCACTTACCTTACTGGAGTTCATTATTTTCAGCCTTGTGTCTCCTACTCAGTTTCAACTCTTCATTTTAAAACACTGCATTAGCATTATCACCAATTACAGACACAGCAGTTTATTTCTGAAATAACTGCACTTCTAATTTCTCTCCACAATCCTGTCTCCACTTCTATGGCAAGAAAGGGTGCGGGGAGAAATAACTGAAAAAGTCCCATCCCAATTTATTAGTTTTTAAAAATCTTCTACATGGCACCCTCAGACCAATACAGCTCATATCCAGGCAGGTTTTGAACTGGCACGATATCTAAGCCTGCTTTCTCAAAGTAAAATAAAATAGACCCAGACAGAAGAGGAACAGAAAAAAAGAAAATTGTCCCATCTACCCACATCAAACTTGTAGTGTGTGAGAGCTGAAAACAACCAGAAAATAAAAAGCAGTTTCTTTAGAAAGACTTTCTCTAATAAAAAAAACTAAAACCCACCCAAAACCCAAACCAGGGCAAACAAACTCTGCCAGTATTCCAGGTGTAATTATAGCTCACATCAGCCTCTTCTCACCTTGATTTACCCTAAAGATTTACTAAATAAGATCTTTTTATAGAAAGTGTTTAAAACCAAGCTATGAAAACCTTGACATGTTGAGTGCATTTGCAATATACAGAGTTCCAAGAGACCAGGAAATAACCCTCCTGTAATTCATCATTTGCAATAATAGCACTACAATGTAGTCACAGTCCAGAACCACTACAGAGTACAGTCTGTTTCCTGCTTGCAGGAAAAACCTTCCTGAAGTGAGGAAGAAAATTCTGAACGAAGAGTTCACAGTAAAACCCAAAACACACATGAATAGCTCCTAACACCTTTTTTTTTTTTTGAGTGTGTAGGAAAAATCTGGACTGGGAAAGAATTTAAATCCCCTGTTATTAATGTATTTGTTGTACAATGCCAACTGTAGCTTTACTGATGCATTTAAGTACATCATTGTTCATATATTTGTAATAAGTTAATTGCCATACCTTCTCACAAACAAAATACATTTTACTATATACATTCACAGAAAGCCTATAAATTAACAGTAATGTAATATTTTTTTACAAAATGTTAACAAAAATATTTTCCCAGAATACTTACCCATCCTTAGTGCTTCATAGATGTAAAATGCTTTCGTATTTGTTTAAAAAAAATGTTATTAAAGCTACTTTAAATAAAACTTTCTCTTTCATAGAATGTAATTGCAAAATACTTGATAAGTTCAACATTTAATAAGATGCATATTTTGAATCTGGTAATTCCTCCTGACTTTTGTACAGAAGTGATAAAATAGGTTCAATGAGTATTCAACAATAATATTAAAGGCAGATTTTCAACTAAGTTCTGTGTATGCTTAGAAACAGCCTTCATGAGCCTGACATTTTATTTTTACCTTACGAGTAAAACATTACCTGAAAATGAGTCAGTATAAACCATCCAGCTAAGGACACTTAGCAGAGGAGAGTATTGGCCACATTCCTTAGTAGTTATTCAACCAGGAGTCACAGCAAAAATCTGTGTTCCAATCAACCAATAGCTACATATGGTGTTGGTTGGTTTGGGTTTTTTTTCTTGTGTTCAGCATTAAACAGGACCTTAAATAAGCCATACTCAAAAGAAGTTTAATGAATATCTTCTTTTCTTGATCCTAAAAAATTCATAAGATGAACTTAAACAGTTACCTCACATAACTGAACAAATTCTTTCTATGTTAAAATTGTAAAAGCATTGCCCATTGTGAACAGATCAGTCAAAGTGAGAGGAAAGGAGGGTTAATACACATGAATAAATTGAAATACCTCCTTTAGAAAAGCTACTTTAATAACACATGTGTTTTTTTATTAGCAAAGATAGTGAAAATGCAATGAGTGTGCAATGCTTGCAATTTTTATATTATGAACACAGCAAAAGATAAGGGGTTGTGTTTAATTTTCAACAGAAAATAACAGTGTACCGGATTTAAATCACGAAGCAGCAGATAATTTCAACATCAAAACCCCTTCCCTTAAAGAAAAGGGAGAAAATTCCTTTACACTTATTGCCGTTATTAACCCACTCTTTGAAAGGTTCTTTGTAGAAAACCTCTCCATTGTGGAAACTCACAACATCATTGGAACTTAAGAAATCGCTTCATTTGCCTACGCCTAAAGAGAGCAATTATTAGAACTGGTGAAGTGTTCCAGAGAGGAGAGCAGGAAAAAATACTGGAAGATGAAACTGAATTTTTGACACTAAGGCTCAGAATCAGGGAATGTAAATGTTTGGAGAGAGCAGAGTTCACACGTAAGGAGAGAGACTGCAGCTCTCGGCGTTGTTTTGTTTGGCTGCGGGAGCACCTTGGCGCTTTCTCCGAGCTCCCTCTCGTGAGCGGCCGCTGCCAGTGCACCCGGAGCGGCCCCGAGGCCCGGGGGAGCCGCGGCTCCACAGCCGCTCGGCTCTCAGCCCCAAAGGACCCTGCAAGTAGAAATGTCTGCTGCCAAACATGTCACCCACATGCGGCTCTTGCTCTAGAAGGGACAGGATATAAACAGAAAGACACGCCGGACCCCCCACCCCGAACCAAAACCCCAGCTCTGCTGCTCTAGGTGGTGCTTCCGAAGAGCTCATCTGTCCTCACTGCAGTGGGAAAAAGCTACTCCTGAGGAACGATCCCTATAAACAGTCAAAGCAGTGTTCAGACAGCAAACGTTACCCATTTGAGAAATGAAATTATAGACAACTTTTTAATATTAATTACAAAGTTGCTTTAACAGCAAGGAGTCAAAGCTTCTATCTTTTCTTTTACCAGGATGTAAACGTTCATTCAGGATGTTCGGTTTTGGCTGAACTGCATTTAAATTTAATTAAACCATTCTACATCTGATTCTCACTTGTAAAACACCTTGCCTGACTCCTCATCAATTCACAGCACTAGTAAACTACTTGTTTATAAGATGTTTAAATGCTGTGCAGATGAAGGCAGGAATTGCAGAAATAAGGAACATGGCTTAGTACAAGCATAACAACTATTCCTTAGTCATGTTCTCGTACTCTAAATTGGACTGTTTAGACCCTGATTTAGAAAAATTCCTCTGAAATATGAGTAAGGGAATTCTGAAAGAAACAGTGAAGTCTCCCTTATACATAGGACAAGGAACCACCTCTCCATGCTAGAAATATCACTACTTCCTTTGTAAGTTTAATACTGACCCAAAGGTACAGTTCTTTAGCTCTACATTCCAATGCCTGTGTTAAACAGTAGGTCTGGTAAGAAACACATCAAATTAAATCCTGTTGCTGCTACTTGCTGTGCAATTTGGGGTAGTTAAAGAAACAGTGAAAATGAAGTATAAATCTTCAGGTTATTGCCTGTGCTATTGGAATGGGAACACTAAAGAGCAAACATAAGAAACTGAATCAAGATCTGACCTGAAAAAAATTTCTTCACAGATTCTTGGGACAACAAAGACTGGGAATAACAAATCTTAAGGTTTGGTTTTTCTTTTCTTTCTTTCTTTTCTTTCTAAGGTTGTTTTTTTTGGGGGGGAGGGGGTGTTTGTTTTTATTTCGGAACATAAATAGGTCTTAGATAATGGTCTAAATTACATGATCAACAACTGAAACTTGGTTTGTTTTTTAATCCTATATTTAATTTGCCATGTGGGGATTTACTAATAAAATGTTGCAACACTGTCAAACATCACTCGTCAAGGTAGTCCTATCTTTCAATCTTGGAGACATGATTTTTGCAATACATCATGGACATCTTGCATCTTGCTTATTAGCAAGGCCACAACCAAACAACAGGGTCAACATCAGAGCTTGGAAATTTATTCCTATCTGAAACATCAATAAGCAAGTAATTAAAAAAAAATCAACAATGCTAATAAACAACTTGAATTTCTAGAAATCTTCTAGATCTCACAAGAAACTAATTTACTTCCTAGTCTAGAATCAGCAAAAATAGTCCCAGCCTTTGAAATCCTGCTGGTTTATTTAACATGGTTTTGCTCCTGAAGAAAGACAGCCTGCAATTTTGAACATCCTGTGGCAGTGAGGCAGAGCATGCCAGCCATCAAATTCTAGTTGTTCATTCCACTGACTGGAAAAATGCTTGCAGTTTGATTTCTTTTATAAGGCCACATTTGAGCAAGCAACATTTATAGAGATGACTTACCTAATTAGATTCAAAGAGTGATTTGCTATCTCAGCAATAGTTTTAAAATGTACAAATCTAGACAGAGAGGCATTTTGTAAACAGGTGTGAATGACACTGCTCCATCAGGCATTAAATTGGAGCTGCTCCTGAAAAATTGTATAATTTGTGCATTTAAGTTACCAATATTTTACCAGTTGCAGTGTTTTCACACCAAATATTTTTTGTGGTCTACAGCCAATGATATTTAAGCAAAATCTCTCACCCTTCTAATGGTGGCATGAAACAGCGTCCTTGCGCGCTTCTCGTATCTCTGAGGAGATCAAAATTATCTTCGAGGAGTACCCGAGCCTTTGAAACAGGGCTATAAACCAGATAATGACAGAGGTAAAACACCTGATACTTACAGGCGGTTTTGCATTTCCAAAGGAGCAACAGCTGTGAAAAGAGGAAACCATTTTACCTCCTGACAACTCTGTGATACTTGCACGAAGTTGTGCTGTGGATGTGATCACCAGCCCCGGAGAGCCCCTGGATGGCCGCTCCCCTCAGCCTTCACCCGTGAGGGCAACGCGCCCCTCTCCCAGCTGGGGGGAAAGTTTTGCTCTTCACACCTTTTCCCTAACACTCGGGCGTGACTTTCACGCTGTAGTAGGAGAAAGTGTCTCAGGAAGACAAGAGCAGCGCATCCCACCGGCTCTCGACCGTGCCGGGCGGGGCTGGTCCGTGGTGTCCCCAGCCTGGCCCGGCCCCTCCATGGAGCCCCCCGCGGTGCCCTCAGCCCGCCCGGCCCCGCCGCGGGAGGAAGGCGGGAACTCGCCCCCCACAGCCAGAGCAACGCCGACCGCGCTCCCCTCCGAGCAGCCCGACGCACCTGGGCAGCGATCCCCAGCCCGGCTCTGCTGCAGAAAACATTCCTGTTACAGACAGGCTGCTCTCAGTGTTCTCAAAACATTCCCCCTTGTATACAGGCACACAAAGTGTTTAAACGCTGAGGAGGGATTCAAGTGCTGGCCCCTCATAGGCGGGCAGAGATGGCTGTGGCTCAGGTTTCAGTGGCACTTGATTAGGGGAGATGATCACAGAACAGTCAGGGTTGGAAGGCACCTCTAGAGATCATCCAGTCCAACCCCCTGTGCAGGCAGGTTCACCTGGAGCAGGTAACACAGGAACACATCCAGGTGGGTTTGGAATGTCTCCAGAGAGGGAGACTCCACACCCTCCCTGGGCAGCTCTCCCAGTGCTCTGCTACCCTCAATGTGAAATTCTTCCTCATGCTGGGGTGAAACTTCTTGTGTTTTAGTTTATGGCCATTGCTCCTCATCCTGTTGCTGGACACACTGAAAAGAGTCTGGTACATCAATTGGCACCCACTTTGTAGATATTTATAAGCGTTAATTACATCCCCTCTCAGTCTTCTCTTCTCCAGACTTAACAGGCCCAGCTCCCCCAGTGTCTCCTCATCACAGAGATGCTCCATTGCCTTAATCATCTTTGTACCCTCCACTGGATCCACTCCAGGAGCTCCATGTCTCTGTACTGGGGAGCCCAGAACTGGACACACCACAGTTGTGGCCTCAGAAGGGTCAAGCAGAAGGGCAGGATCATCTCCCTGACCAGTGAAGAGAATGGTTTTGGATCTGCTGACAAAGTGAATCATTAAACAGATGAAGGGCTTGAGGGAAGAAGATAAGTTTTCAGCCACAAGTACTGAACCCTAGGAGGATAAAAACAACACAGAAAATGGACAGCAAAAGCTAAATACACATCAACTGTTCAGACAGTTTTCAAATTAAGGTCTGAAAGACCCATATTCTTAAAGTAAAACATAATTTTTTATTTGTTTTATTAGAAACATCACACAGAGAGGCAGAGCTTTTCACAGGCATATGTGAGCCTGTTTCTCCCTGGAGGGTTAGTTTCTCTGGCTATACACTGTTAGGACCTTTGGCAGAGCCAAGCAGAGCTGCTGAGAGGGGCACGCACAGCGCAGGGGAGCAAACTGCAGCAGGGCTCTGGCAGGGAAAGGGTAAGTCAAGGGTAGCTAGGAAATTCAGGTTTTCTAGGATTACAGTAAAATGAAGAGCAAAAAAGGCATGTCTCTGGACTTGGGTTTCTTCCATCACAGTTTTCAGTCCTCTCCACCACACAGGTTCAGCAGTGCCCTCTGGTAATCCCCTTTTGTGTCTTGCTGTAAAGCAAGGGAAGAAAAATACAAAATACATATCAGGAAACAATCACAAAATGTGAAAGCATATGAATTATATTCTAAACCTGTGGGACAGTCTATGATTCACATTCATAGCCTTCTCAGCCTGGAGGAGACTATCTTAACTGAGTTTTACTTATGTGTGAACTGAAATTATTTAATCATTCTTGAAATACAAATGCAAAGCCAAGAAGAGAGAAATTTGGGTATGAAAAAGAGTAACACAACAAAGGAAAGCTGAAGGACTTGATTCTGCTTTGTCTCACTGATCACTGCAAAAGCCATACATTAAAAAAAATTGCTAATAATCTACAATTGACACCTTCAGGAAAAGATTCCGGGTTAAGATTTTGACTCAGCTTCATTTACACAAGGAATAATGCAGCATATGCTGTTGTGAGGGTGAAGATGAGCTTTGAAACAGATGCACAAGCTCTTTACCTATGCCCCAAGTTAGACAAAACCTAGCACCTGTAGCTCCTGTCTAATCACAGAAATGGACAAAAGTCACTCTAGCTAAAGAGCCTTCTCCTTGAGCACTGAAATGAAAGGGAGTAACAATTTAGATGATCTTTTTCATTCAGCAATCACAGAACAATTGTCTCTTCTTTTGATCTGAGGATAGGGACTGGTGAACAGTTTTCCTTCAGAACACACCAGTTGATTGCACAAAGCCCACATATACTGTAAAGTGGCTGCCAGGAACACTACCAGCTCTAGACTATGAAGATAAAGGTGGGTTTTTCCATAGCATATAAATAATACAATATTTTTACTGTGGCCTCTAACACACCCCCCATGAGTTCTAGTGGTACCAGAAATCCAATGAAGACTGCTCAAAGGCCCACGATACAAAACCAAAGATGAAAAACTTGCCTGGATGAAATAATAGAGAGATTTTCCATATTTCCTCTTGAATTCACTCTTGATTTTCAGCATGTCAACCTCACAGCGGGATACCATAATCCTGATCAGGACCTTGTCCCGGGTTCCCTTGCCCTACAAGCAGACACACATTTAGAGCTGCAATAGCTGAAATGCATAACAAGCTACCATTAGTTAATGGTAGGACAGCAAACTACAGGCAACCAAGATGAGCAATAAAAGATACAATGAATTAAATCTTCTAATGAAGGTATTTATTATGATCCAAGATTTTGAGCATGAATGTATCTTTCTCATCAGCAGTGTTTAACCAACTTTCAGTCACAATCTTAGCTTAGACTCTAAGCAGCACTTTTCGTTCACCAGGTCTTCCTGGAATCACCTAATGCCTGTCACCTGGTGTTTGTCTTTCATTCTTTTTCTTCACAAAATGTTTTGAGGCAAATTTAATATCTTAATTTTGGTATTCAATAAACAGCTTTTTCTACTATCAGCTCTTGGTTACATGCAGAAGATGTGTCTAACTTTGCTAATTACAATCAACTAATGTAATAAAGATCTTTGTTATGAGATCCGTTCCTACATTTCCCTACACCAGATGAACCTGAATAGGTAATCCAGGCTCATAACAGTTAAAGAATGCTTTTGAACAATATAAGGTAATTGTCAATTTATTCACATGCCAGTCACATTTCATATGAACAGAAGTGCCTAATAATGACAACAAAAAAAATAGCAGAAAGAAAAAACAGTCTTTCCTACCTTCATGGAATCATACAGTCTGTCTGCAAAATACAGCTGCTTGTTCTGAATGCACTGGACTGAAGAGAGAGACAAGAATAGTTAAATATCCTGCCCATATGCAGAACACAGAATATTGCAGCCATTTTTAAAGATATGATAAGTAGTCAAAGTAAGGTTTGCAGCAAAAGTTCCTCCAAAAAGGGGACACAGAAAATATTTTTACCCGACTTGCTACTTAGAAGTCATTGGTTTAGCTTGTCACTGAACCACACATGCTCACATTCTTAGGAAGTGTTTCCTTCCATGGAAATTGCATCATTTCAGAATTGTATAATTCCAGAATACTAGCCCTCCTCCACAGGTCCCAACTCGTGGTTCCACTTCTAGAAGCAATCTCTCGTCTGGAAACACTCCTTGTATACTCATCCATGAGAGGCCTCCTTTTCAAGGCTGAGCTGTTTATACTCCATTTGTATTACACAGCTCTGAGTTCACCCTTAGTCTGAAATGGGTTTTCCCCTTAAAGAGCTCCCTCTTAAACACAGTGACATCTTGTCATCTTCACCTCATGGCACAGTATCAGCCTTACACCCTACCTCCCTATTTCAGGGAATTCAGTGACAAATCAGCTCTCCAATTAGCCCCTACCAGCCTTCACTGCCTGCCTGCCTTCTCCTCTCACACACATGCTGTTTTCTCGCCAGCCTATGTGGCTACTGAACAATTTCAACCTTTTTGTTTGCTTGGGGAAACAAACATTAAGCCTCTCTGTCAGATAAAAGGAACTAACAGCAGACCACAACACACATGCATTTTCATTTTAACTGGAAAGCAAAGTTTGTATCTTGCAGAGGGCAAAAAGAAGCTGCTTCTCAATATCTGCAATATCCTAAAATACACCAGTGGATCCAAGAACATCAGCACATCCAGCTAATTTCTCATCCAGCAGAGTGAATCTAGGCCCCATCTTTATCATGATACATTGCAAGAGCCCTGAAAAGATCCTATATAAAGCCAGTGTTTACTTCAGGGTAACTTACCAAGATTAAGAAAGGCATTCTCCAAATCTCCCTTAACCTCCTTCTTGATGCTCTCCAACATATCATATGGGCTGTAGCTCTTGTACCTCTCAAACACTAGCACAGAAAAGAAAGTAGGTGAAATCAAAACCAGACCAAGAACTGGCAGAAATGACCACCCAAAGCACAGACACAGGAATGTAGAGACACATAATTAATAAGTATCTATGCAAGTCCTTCTGAGACTCTCATCTTAAATACAAGCATAAGTTTGTAAAGGTCCCATGCTGTGACCTTTTCGTTTTCCTTGAACACCTCCATAATGTGGGAAAACACCATCTTAATCCTGTACTGGTATTTTTTGAAACAACAGTGATTTAAGCTCTGAAATGTCTTCAAATGGCTTTTCCCATGTGCTGCTTTACAGCAGTATCAGAGCTGCTTTTGAGTCTTCACTGGCAGATTTAAACACATGATACAGCTAAGCTACCCTGGCACAGAGGTGAAAGCTAAAGGACTTCTCAAGGTCTCCTGCATCCATATTTTCTAGGTTTGCAACATATTTGTTTTCAGTGTATGTGACATCTAAGTGAGCATTGTTACACATGTGTAAAAAAGAGCTGTACACACTTAAAATGTGAGATCAACACATCCACAGAAATAACTAGATTAAAAAAAAAAAATTAACACCTTGGACATGAATTAAAATTTATGAGATCTCCCATGTTTTTTGAGTGCTTCTCACAATCATTTCAATACTATCTGGGACAAAATCATTACCATTTTGTTATAACTTTCTCTTACAGGAAAAAAAAAAGTCTGTCTCTTGAATAGTACCTTTCTGCAGGTGGGGAACACTTCTTTCAGTCATAATGTTAATCCACTTGGGGACATCAGTTCCCTTTCTCTTCACACCAGCATCATAGAGGTCCTGGGGTTAGAAAGAAAATCACAGAAAAATCAGGAGTTGCACAAGAAGCCATTGCAGATGTATACAATTTCCTTATTGGAAAAACAAGCACTGCAGGAATTATGTCTGTGAGAGAAACACACAAGGACACGTGGTTGGGCAGGTCACCAGGACAACATTTAAGGATCTACATCTGACACTAAGACTAATTGCTTTGTGTTCACCTTTGGCTACAGCTTTACTCTGTATTTAGCTCTGTTTACCTCAGCAGAACTGCTCCTGACAGATGCAGATGTAACAAATAAGCATTAACAGCCACTAAGTTCACTGCAATGGATGTATTTCCTTGTGTTAAAGGCCCTCTCTCTTCATGTATCTAAAAGAAACCAGAGAGCTTCTGTATAGTGGATAAGTAGTCTGTGAAAATTGATACCTGAAGGCTTCAGAATTGCAAGTGGCAGATTCACTGACACCATGCAACCATTACTGCCAGGACAATCTGAAATACACACACCCACTTCACGAATGCTCTCCACTTCCACAGTAGTTTTATGTTCAATATCCCCCAAAGCCTGACCAACTGGAGATATTTCATGGTCATTATCAGCACTTACCCTGGCATCTTGGTCAATCAGCTCATAATCAATCACAGAGGTATCTTCACACCTTTTGCCCTTCGAACAAGATATCAGTATTTTAGAAAGGTTTCAGAGAAAGTAACCAGTTTGCTATGTGCTTATTCCATTCTTTTCCTTTTTTTAACCTGAATTTGCTAAATGACTAACTGCCTACTCCACCCCCATTATGAAGCTAATGTTGTGAATGCTGCATTTCTGTTAAAATACTTTGTCCTTCAACATTTGAATTTTTTTCCCCCCACAAAGGTCAGTGAAAATACAGGGAAATTTAAGAGTGTATTGGAAACCCAATTATTTCACTGGCAGCCACCACTCGGGCACATTAGAAAACTGTGAACAGCCCTACCTTGGCCAGGGCAACCATTAGCTTGCGGAAGTCACCAGATGTGTCTGATATGATGTCCTTTTCCAATTCAGTCTTGTACACTAGAAAACAAAGAGTTCCTTTCAGGCAAAGGGAGTTTTACAAGTACTCCTTTGCAAGAAAAAGGGCTGCTAATTACTGTGTTTTATGCACACAAACAAACAGCTGCAATCTAAGTCAGGTGTGGAGGACAATGCGAAGGAGCCCATGCTTGCCTACATCAAACACAGCCTTGCTACCAGCTAGTAATGGGCTCCATGCAATCAGTCTCTCGTGGAAAGCTTATAAAAAAATTTCATTTAGACACAACTTATACTACTTGCAAATAGCCTTCAATCTGTTTGCTACCAAGCAAGAAGACGAAACTATATAAACCACACAAATATCCAGACCACCAGTACAAAATAGCAGAGAACCAAAGCAGATTTTAGTTAGCTTTCTAATAATGAAATTCACACTGAGGGGAATTTATCCAAGTAATTTAGTGTAAAAGACATAGTACATGGAAACTTGTGAAGTAAACTCACTTTCCCTGTAGATTCTGTTGATTTCACAGAGCTCCTGATTTGTTCGGGAGCAGATGATTTCAATGAGTGTGTCTTCATCAGTTCCCAGCCCCTGCAACACAAATGGGACTCAGTGAGGAGCTAGCAATGAACAGGAATGCTTCAACGGTTTAAAAACATTTTATGGACATCCCCTCTCCCCCACTCTAACAGTTCAGGGATATTTTCTGCCAACAACTCCTGAGAAAAAACAGATGGAATATTTCTAGTGGGCAATGTGCATCTGTTGTGAGTGCCTAACAGTGGCCTCCTCAGCAGCATAACTGGAGAAGGTCTGCTTATCATGGCCTGTGTGATTTTCTCTATCCACTGGGAGCATGGGAAGAAAATCCAGTCTTAGCCTCCTGTTAGGATGCTGCTTGTTAAGCCCATCTGTAACAAAATGTCATTTTGCAGGTGGCAAAAATGGGCATAGTTTCCACAGGATTTCAAGAGAAGTTACATCCTGGGAAAATGTCTCATGCTGCAGTCTTGAATGTGTGGAAAATGGAGGCAATTATGTGGCAAAGTACCCTTTGGGTAAAATGTCTCGCTTGAAGGGGCAAGAAAGTGGGACAAACCAAAAAAAGAAAAAAAAAAAAGGAGGAGTAAACCCAAGTAATTTTATTAAAATGGCTTAAAGCTAAGAGAAGTAGGAGAGCTTTCCACACAATGCCTTTAATAAGCATCTGGGGAAAAATGAAGACTAGCCACATATATAATTTTCTAAACATTTTTGAAATATTTTCAAGAATGTGTAATAGAAAAATAATTAACTCTTCAGTGATAACTTTGTTTTCCTCAACTCTGATGCCAAAGTCATAGCTTGTAATTCTCTGTGTATCAAGCCAAACTTAATCGCAGGCAAATTTAGAGCATTGAGAGCTAATTCAGACCAGGTGCTTGGGAGCTGGGAAGAGCAACCCATGGAGAGCACAGAATATTCTACATTTGGGACTACTCTGAGGAAATCTCTTGGTCTTTAATCCCAAACCCCAGACTAGTCTGAGTCCCAAAATATTATGGATAGGCTGTACTCAGACCAGGAGAGGGCAGCATCTGATTACTCAAGCAGGGCATTTGGCCCACAGTTGAAGAGTTACCATCTCCATAGTGGATTGGTTTTTGGGTTTGGGGATTTAAGGAGTTTTTTAGGGGGGGGTGGGGTTAGTTTGTGTGTTTATGCAGTGGAAGGGTTGTTTTTGTTTTCTTATTTGTTTGTTAACTCCTTTTGAATCATCTGGAGAAGTCAATTATTTAGTTTCATTGACATGTTCTAAATTTCAGACATAAATTAGTACTTTAATTCTTTAAAAAAAAATAACTTTGAACAAGAACATCCAGAATGTAAGTGATGATTAGATGATTATAACCACAATTTCCCACACCTTAGTTTGCTTAAAAAGGTCATTGTACTGGCATGAGCACCTCCCAAGTCTTGTTTCAGTGGCCTGCAGAGCAGATATTTCTTTCTGCAGAGACTGCTTTTGATGCCCCATCTTCCTTGTCTTCTACACAGGGGCAGGTCTCTGGTACAGGATGTTCTTTCCAGATCAGTGCTATGACCCAGTAACTGAAAACAACTGTTTCAGCCTATAAATGCAAGCAGAGGATCTGCTGGCTCCTGCTAACAGCTGCTCTCTTAAAGGTGCCTCATACTATGAACCTGCGCATTGTTTGTAAGAGCAGTCAGCAAAGCAGTCAGGCATATCAGCCTGCCTGTTACTCCTGAGCTGACAAGAATGACTTCTTCCTTAAAGAGAGGATTTAATTAAGGGTTTAAAAAACACATAGTTCCATGATTTCTCTCATTTTGGATGCCTTGCTGGATATTTAAATTAAACTGTAGCATGAAAAAAAAAAAATCAGTTTGAAAACTATGGCTCTGGATTTAAAGTTCATATGCTTTCCCAAGACAGCGACATCAGATCAACAACGTTAAATTTCAAAGCTTATTTACCTTCATGGCAGCTTTCAATTCAGAGGCATCATATTGAGCTGGTGTCTTCAGCAAGCCCAAGATCACTGCCTCCAAATGACCTGAGAGAGCAGACTTGAGTGCTGCAGAAAGTTCCTGTAAAATAGATGGGACGATGGAAGAAAAGAAATTAAAGCTCACTTCTGATCTCCAGAGAATTTAACCCGCAGGGCTTTAAGTCTCCAAGCCTGCAGCAGTGTTTCTTACACAACTGACAAGAAAACAGAAATATAAAGAGCTTTCTGGCTGTGAAAGCCTAAGAAGGAAATCAGGGCAAAGGAATTTTTTTCTAATCCTCTGAAAATAAGGAGAAATGCACCAGTGTCTGACAAAGTGCTGGAAAGCACGGTGCAGACACATCTGAACAGTTTCAGGCCAGTCCTGAAGCACTGATGCTTTGTTGGAGCTAATAAACACAGATGGATCTGAGTTTGACTCCCTGTGGTCACTGCTCTTCCATCACACTCCCAGTTTTCCCAGCAGCACTGTATTATATGTGGTTTTCCTCTTATCCCAGCCCTTTACTAGCTAAGACATTGGAAAACTGACTGCACACTTAGTCCACCGTAAGGCCCAGTTCCCAACCAGCTATCTGAGGAGATAAAAAATCATCCCTGAGCACTGAAAAATTATGCCTGTCTTCGAGGCAACTAGCAGAAGATTGTAGCCTAAATCCCTATTGTTAATTGCCAGTCAGCCCTAGAAAAAGAAACAGTCAGGGATGTTCACTGTGGAAGATGCAAATCTGCACCAAATAGTCAGAGCCCATGTCCTCTTACGGGTTTCGGATGCAACTTGAATGATGCTAGTTATCAGCTTCCCTGTAGTGTGTGTTACAAAGTTGAAATGCCTGGGATCAAGTCTGGGGTTCACAGAGATCCATGTATTCCCTAAGCTGAAGTTAAATCTGTAGCATTCAGAAGGGAATCGCTGCGTTTCAGTTGCTGGTTTCTCACTAACAGTCACTGAGCTGGAGAGGAAGGGGAAAAGGGGGTAGAGAAAGTGACCTCAGCTGAGCTGCAGAGAAGTTTGTGCCAGAGAGATAATGAGCCAAGGCATTTAGTTAATTTCCAGAGTCACCCTCTTAATCCAGGGCACTAATTCATGCTAATACTGTATGCACTACTGCACAGATTGACCAAGGGAGGGAATGGGGATTTGGGGCATCTGGCTGCTTTAGAATGAGAAACATCTTAGTACAACCCACTCCATTTGGGATATAATGCTCCAGCCCTTATTTGGGCGAAAAATGGGTTCTTCAGAACTGCCACAGGAAAGATAGCACATATCTCTGTAACAAATTTTAAGGAACTAGCTGCCCAGAGAAGTTGTGGCTGACTTATCCCTGGAAATGTTTAGAAGGCCAGGCCGGGATGGGGCTTTGAGCAACCTGATCTAGTGGAAGGTGTCCATCTTGGGCACCTAAATTCCCTTCCAACCTAAACCAAGAGTTTCCATCAGACACTGCTCATCCCAAAGGAATTAAGAGAGAGGTAGACTATGTGACATTTAAAAATTCATGATCTATCGATAGATCCTGCAACACACAAAGCAAGCAGCCTAGTACAGCACAACACATTGCCAACAAAATCTGCACAGCTGCTGGCAAAGAAAACCACCAGACACTGTCCCTAGAAGGTATACCTACGTGTCTTTTCATATCCCACTTCCTCCTCTCTTGCCTCCTCACATGTTTATCTCTCTGAGTGGTTTCTACTGCACATTTCCATTGTTTATACGACTGTTTTATTCTTTGGCACTTGTTAAACTTCTGATAAATTCAGTTTGTTCTTGGGTCGCAGCAAGGGAAAAAAGTGAGAGAGAAACATGAAAAAGTTGCAGATTTTCTTGACTGTGCATTTTTGTGGTCATGCAGAACATTTAACAAAGCTTTAAGTGACACATTTCATGACTGGGGTGCATTTAGGTGCAGATTGTCCCAGTGTCCCCAGGGCAGGATGTGCAGGCGTGTGCACACATGCACGTGTCCAACCTGGCCATGCCTCTGCATAGGCCTCTATCAATCAGTCATGCAGAAAAACTGGTGAACTTCCAAAATTTAACTCTACATTTACATTTGGTTTCAGATGAGTATTCTGGGATGCTACTAGAGGACTACCATTTGGGGTCTGGCAAACCTGGAAGAGACACATTCATCATAACCTGAACTGTATATAAAGTTTCCTCTTTTTCACCGGCATGAAAATTCAAATATGATTCTCAAAGCTTCAAAAGAGAAGAGCTCTTGCCTCCCAGACAGCAAGACTAATTTTGCAGAATTCTGCACACATCCTACAGATTTCTCTCCATCAATAGATCAGTACCTAAGGTATTTCTGCCAGGATAATTTTTAATGACAGTTCAAATCATTACATCACTATTCCACAGCTGCAGTGCTCATAGCACAACTGATTGCAGTCCTTTCTCAGCTAAGCTAGCTGTGTGAACAGAAACAGAACACTTCCCTTATGCTGAGTTGCCTTAACAAAATAAACAAAAAATCCAACACCCCCTAAAAAAAACCATAAACCAACCAAAAGAAAAAGAAAACCAATCCCCTAAAGCATCTCTCTTTCATTTTTTCCTTCAAATGGAGGCACTTCATGCCAGTGACTTCTCAATATCTTTAGGACATTTCACCAGGGAATCCTGTGGATCCCACTGTGATTTCTAAAGGTGCTAGGAAACCACCATCTCCAACAGATTGCAGTCCCAATTGTGCACATTCAACATATTTCAAAGTTCTACCAGTCCTAAACTGTGACAGCATGGATGAAGTAGATGTGTCTTGAATTTCAGTGAAAAGATAAATCCTGAAAAATCTAATTGTCCACAAGAAAAATATTCAATAATTACTATTTCTTCACATTTTACTACCTTTTTGGTTCTCCTCTGATAGGCAAAAGCAATGTCCTGTCTCTGTTCATTGCTGCGGTTTGTCAGGATGTTGATGATGGTGACCTCATCCACACCTACAAAGACACAAGACAGAGAGTTAGAGAAGGTTTCTTGTCACTGTTCTTGTAGCAGGATGTTCCCCAACACTCCAAACACAGCACATGTGCTGGCTGGAGCAGAGCTCAGCAGCTCTCACTAGTTAGAGTTTATCCTGTCCTGGCCATGGGGAAAAAGCCACCAGTTAGAGCCCAGACTTCTGATGGGATGCAGATCTTTGGACACACCTCAAAGCCTAGTTTGTGACCAGCTTTGCCACTCTCTGTGCACTAGTTTTCAATCACTCAGAATTCTGCAAAAAGTTGCTCAAGAACGCATTCTTGAAAACTTGCACTTACTGAAGCCTGTCCTGTCATTTTAGTGGAGCTTTTTTCATTAAGACTTCTTAATAAAGCAGTTATATTTTCTATTTAAGCCATTTAATCCATCACTCCAAACACAGAAGTGGGAAAATAAACCAGTACATTTAATTCAGTATGTTTCAGAGGCTCGAAAGACAGAAGGGATTTTTGACACTGGAAGAATTAAGTATGTGTTACTTCTTTTTGAAATCACTGGAAGAGCCATGCTGAGCTGTAACTGGCACACCTAGAGGATGTGGATGCTCAAAGTCCCAACTTATCTTTTAAGTAAGTGAACTACACATCAGCAAAGGTTTAGTTTTAAGGGAACCCTTCCAAATCCATACACTTCAGTGCAACTGTCAGCTCTTGAAGCAAACAGGTGGCTCTAATCTAGAGGTCAGCACAAGCCCAGATCTTCATGTGAGTTCTCTCTGTTTAATAAAAGTATTATGAACCACTTCTTTCCCACTTGCACAAACATCAGTGCAAAAGATGATTTCTTGATAAAAAACCCCAGAAAGTAAGGACTGGATCAGCAGCTACTAGCAGGACTCAGATCCTGCCAGAATCCAGCTACATTTCTTTTCCCTATTACCCAAAGTAACCTGAAACAAAGAACAGCAACAGATATTATAAAAATTAATCATATAAAGTAGGAATCTTGCAAAAAACCTTTTAGCCCCTAGCTGCAGAGTCTAAAATTATAAGTAAAATGCAAAAGTTTTCTCTCTTTCTTCACCACATTTTTCATGATGAAATACTACATTTGGTAGTCTTGTGTCCTTAGCTTGTGCTGAAGCAGACCTACATCAGTGTGCTCTTATTCACACAAGCTGGGCCTGCAAGTGACACCATAAGGCCCTGGAAAGCATAATGTATCTAAGTTACAAACTCGGAGTTGAAAACAGGCTGACTATACATTTCAGCCATAATCTACTCCCTCACATTTTAAAGTGTTCCCACATTATAAAAGAAAACAAATTCTCCCTGTCCAGAAATGGCCACACACAGACATTGAGCCTTTTAGCTGTTGCAGGCCCACAGCACAAGCCAATGTCTTAAGCTTTTAAATAAGTTCTGAATTTTAACCATTCTTGCCATTCAAAAAAGCAAATGACATTTTCAAGTTGTACCACAATGGCTACAGATTAGAAGCCCACAAATGACTGACTGCACCCAAGTTTCTTATACACATGCTATGGAAATATGAAGTTCACTCATTGCTCTGGCATTCAGTGGAAAGTAAGCGCTTGTACTTCATTCACACTTGGGAATCGTGCTGCACGCACAGGATGCTGACTCACAGCTGCTGAGGTGGGGCAGAGCAGGACAGCAGCTCAAACACTTTGCTGCTTGCTGAAGTCTCTGAAAGTTTCAAGGCAATGAAACAAGAGTGTATTTCCAAATTTATTCTGGCTAGGCAGGTTTTATCCCTGCATTTCTGTCAATAGGGAATGGAAAGAAAAATTCTGCTTAATAACAGCTTTTCTTGTGAAAGAGGCAATGTGTGGTGGCATTGGTAAGATCACAGTGTTGGAGCTCAGTCAGCAAAAATGAGGAAATGAACATGAACAGGGTCAAAGGGAAAAATTTAGATAAAACAAGACCATAATTTCAGTTCTCCTATTTTGCTTAGCAAGGGTTCACCAAACCCAAACCATGTTGCAATGAGATATTTCTTTAGTGACAGTTTTAATATTTGGAATATGTGACTTATGCAGTTTGATGGACTTTAGGCACTGGCCTCTCTCACCAGCAAGCCAGCAGATATCCTCTAGAAACTTTTACTCCATAATCTTAAAAACTCTGTCAAAAAGTATGGGCATGCTGGATACACTACATAAACAGATGACCTTTCTGTGAGATTAAACTGACTGATTTACATGTCATCATTGTTTTAGCAATTTCTGGATATAATGAATTTATTACACATCTATGTTCTAAGCCCTTTCCCACAACAAACCCGTACCTGAATTCTGCCAGCCATGGAATAAAAAAGCATCCCATGAGGCCTCAATAGAAGAACAGCTATTCACAGATATTCACAACCTAGTCTGACAAAATTATTTAACAAGTACTTGAGATACACAAAGCGTCAATGTTAGGAAATAACTGAAACAGAAGAGACACTTCAGCCAGTTGTCTTTCCTACAAGAAAAAAAGAACAGGAAATCTAACATAAGCTCTATTAGTGCCCTTCTATATAGCTTCTTCTGTTTAGGTTCATGCACATCAGCTAATCTATACACAGAGCATAGTAGAGCATTATACAGAAATTAAACAGCTTCTTGTCCTATGCAGCAAAAAGCCAACATTTACAAAGGACATACCAAGGCACTACACGAATTTGCTGCAGAAACACCAAAGAGCAAAAAAATGAAACACAGCCATGGCATTTATACCAAAAGGAACTAGCCAGAACTGTAACGAGATATTTGCATTATGCAACCTCTAGGTTGAACAATTGCTAACTACAAGGTTTTATATGACCTGGAGACATTTTTGCACATTTCCCTTCCTAGGCTGGTGGATATATACAAACCCCCTGCATTTAATTCAGCTCCACTCAAAGCCCTGAAAAGGGCTGTGCAATGTATTTGTGCAGTATAGTTTTTGCAGGTAGATCTAAGCCCAAATAAACACATCACAGTATTTTCCAGAGGTCCCGACAGATGAACAGATGGCTTAGCAACCTCTGAGGAATTAATCTGAAGGGTGTGAATGAATGCTGCAATATTTAGATATTACATAGAGCAGAACAGTCACATACTCTGCCCTAGCTCTTTTTCCTAAACCAAATATACAGCTGTTGTTTAGGCAGTAAAATAAGTTTTAGCCATTTTACACAAGAATCACTAAAATGGAGATTCATTACTCTAATTCTGGGAGTTTCCATTACTGAGACACAGCTGGATAATAATTTATATGGTAACTCTCCAAACTGGCCTGCCCTGATGGCAAACACCAGACTTCAGGCACTGTTTATATAAGGAATAGCCAGAGATAAGGCTCTCCAAGTTATCATTTCCACAGCACTGCTACAATTTCCAATATATTGGAGAGACTGCTTCCGTGAGTGTGAAATACAGGATGTATTTCACAATCATGTACCCATTACAGCATGTACAGACCTCAATTTTTAACACAAAGAAAGCCCAAGGGTTCAGATACCAGGTGTCCTTTATCCTGTACAGAGTAAAGCCCCCCAAATGGCTCTTACATGCCTGGGGTTTTTTTAAATTTTCAACCACAAACCAGCTTGCATATATATTTATAACTTACCTCTCTCACTGTTTTAAATTGAACAAGTCATATTCCTCTTCATCATTCTGTGATAACTTACATTGCTTATTTCTGCTTCCCACATCCAATGCAAACTAATTGCTAGAGAAATGGTGATACTTCCTAGGAAAATGGTAGCTGCTGTGGATGTGGACAGTTTGCTCATTATGGGTGTTATATTTTTAGTTCAAAAAGTACTTAGATATTTCCCAGAATTATTTTAAAACTTGCTCTTGCAGGTAGCTCTTTATATCACTGTTCATAAAAAACAGTTCTTGTCTGCATGAGTTGGAATTTTCGTTTGAGGAAAATCCTACATATTTTTTAGAGAGCTCACATTTTATCAAATCTTCTGAATTAGCAGATGAAAATATCCTGTTCCAAAGCATTCAAAGTGCAAGGAAACAGTACCCGGAAGAAGGGTCATAACACTCTTGTACTTAATTTTCCACAAGAATACTTCCTTTGTGAGATTCTTTAAGGTGGAAGATCTGGTATCAAAACCATAAAGAGATTTTCTCTTTAAAGCCACCTTCCCAAAGTAAGTTCTGGGTAAGAAACTAATAAACAGAGAGAAGCTCAAGCCCACAAACACGCAGGTCCATGAATAAGTTCCCTATTATTCACTCAGAGAGTTGAAAATCATCTCTCTGCTGAAATGTTTCCATGTAACTTCACCGCATTGCTTAATTTGCTGGGAGAAAGTGGACAGACAACATGAGCTTGACTTTCCTGACTGGAAAAGCTTTTGTACTGCCTAGGATATTGCAATTTCCTTTTACAATAATTAGCAGCTTGAGAGTTCAAATGTGTAAGTTTGTACCTATCCTGAGAGTCTTATGGTGTATTTGACATTTCTAGATTTGTCCTGTAATCAGAGCTGCAAAAAATTATAGAGTCTAGACAAACCTGATGATATATATATAATGCTCTCACCAGAGAATTAAAAAAAAAAACAAAAAACAAACCATAAATGATTCAAAATCAGAACTGAACCCACTTTAATAAGGAATTTCTCTAGTTAAATTAAGAAATCTTGTGAAAGAAAGCCTTGTACTTGTTAAGGGGCAGATAATTTTTACATTTTATAGCAATTTAAACACATGCTTTGCTGGCACTGATGGAAGACTTAGCATTTCTTTCTGATGAGAAATTGTTTGGCTTTTAAATTTCTCTGACATGAAGGTAAAAGACTTGCCAGTTCCAGCTACACCCAGCTGCTGCTCCTCTTGCCTGGAGCAAGTGTGGAAAGCATGGCACTCCCTGTCCCAGGACTAGGACAGGATCACAGCCCCAGGAGTGCCACCAAGGCATCACTTCAGAGCTCTAGTTCACACTCCCTGCTCTCCTGATGGTTTCAATGTACCAGAGGAACGTCTAATAACCCAGCTCAGAGAAGCTCTCACATTGCCCTGCCCCTGAAATACTGCAAACTCATTTCAGAAACTAGTTTTTAGGACCTTCTTTGACCCCAAATTAATACAAGATAAATGAGTATTTAGTTCAAAACCCAGGAGAAATATGTTCAAGCCACCCCAATGCAGCTATCTGGAGAGCTGAAAGGAAGAAGAAATGTCCAATCCAACAATCCAGTAGAAATCCATGATTCAGAGCCCACTCCTAAACCACTGCCAAAGGAGCTGACACTTCATTCCCAAGTGGCAGAAAAGAAGAAGAATTTGAAGTTCTGATGAGTCAAGAGAGAAAAAGTGGACACTTTCAGTGATAATCCCAACAGCTCATGGCTACAAACTTAAAAGCATATTCAAACCACACACTTACAGGGTTCCAAATTTAACTTGGTCAAGATTTCATCAGTGCAGTCTGAGGAATCCAACACCTCCTAAAGTAGGTAGCCTTGAGTAAGGATATCAAAATGTTGGTGTTGAGACATAGTCCTGTTCTGGTTTTTGCAAGCCAGCCTTCTACCTTACATCAGCAGGGAAGCCCAGCCCCTCCTGCTCACCTTTGGTCTTGATGGCTGTTTCCAGGGCTGCAGCGTCCCGGTCAGCATCAAAGTTTGAGTAGGCCTTCACTGTGGCATATGCACTTGGAGGGAGAGAATGCTGGAAGGAAAAGAGCAAAAAGAACAAAAAACCTTCAGAGTCAAATTGTGCAATTGCTGCAATTAATAAAACACATGGCTCTCCGTTACCTGGTATTTAGCCCAATGTTTAAATGCAAGAACTACCATCAGGTATCTGAAAATGGAATTCTACTAAGAGCCACTGAACTCTCTTCTCCTTACCTGTATTGCCCAGAAACCCACCCACAGCTGCACTTATTATAAGACAGAATATATACAAATAGATATTGTATTTATTGCAGCAAAAACCCAACACCTTTCAAGTTTACTCATTCAACTTCAATATTCTAAAATCTGGTGTTTTCTGGCTAGATCTGAAAGAAAATGACTACAGGAAGCTAACTCCAAGGAAGTTGAAGTCTACAGGAGTTTAGATTAGAAGTCATTATTTTACTTTTGATTACAGGCTACAAATAATAAAGAAAAAAAGAAGGAAACTGAAGATTAACAATTATAAAGTCAGAAAAAGTTTTGTGCACTGTCTCATGAACTTTAAAGATAATACAATAGAAATCTATTTAAGGCCATAGTTTTAGAAAGCAGAAGTTATTAATAATTTTTTTAAACTCTTGGCCTCCAGATCCACGCTTCAAGCAGCATAAGGCTTGCAGAACTAAATGACATTTCTAATTACCTCTGCAAAGAGTAAGAGGACTTGCAGGTAAACTCAGTAAACAGAAGCAACACTTTCCAAGTTAGCAGATTTTATTAGTTGTTTATTATGGTCCTTTCCTGAGGACTATAGCTGCAAACAGAATACTTTGTGAAGGTGACCAGAACAGAGATTCAACTCTTCTTAGCTATTTCAGTGTAAGCTAACAGCTTGTTATCGCCTCCCAGGGGAAGGTTAAATTCAACCACAGATTTTCATACAAGTAGCTGGGTAATATTCACAAATCCCACTCTGCTCAGTTCAATTTAGAAACCTAAACCTCTGGCAGAGAGGTAGAGCTACTAGCACCTGAAATTGCCACAGCCATTTCCTCAGTGAATGAACAACTAAGCTTTCTTGGAAAAGATCCCCAGAAGCTTTTGTTTCCATCTCTAATTCCAAAAGGAAGCTGGGTTCATGAACAGAACTAAGCTATCCTAATATCCCTGGAAAATGTTTTTACATGCAAATTTTAAGAGGACAACTTTTAACTAAAAAATTCCATGGTTTCTGACTAATTTTGACTCTATCCCTGCAGAGGTCATACTGTTCTGTACAGATTCCTCTGGCAGCTATCCCTGTGCCTTCTGGAGACAGTCTGTTTTATGCTATGGAGATGGGAAGTCAAAAAAGCACCAATAAACTGAACCATTTTCTTTCGTCTCTTCCCATCAGTCCAGCAAAGTGGCCCCAATTTGGCCCAGAGCCAAACCACAAAACACAGCCTTTGCTTTTAGCAAAGCTGGCAATGGGAACAGCAAATGGAGACGTGCAATGCAGCCCCAGAGAAATCCGTGTGCCTGAAAGGTTCCTAAGCCAGGCCTCCAGCATCCTGGGGCACTGCCCAGGAACCAGCTTCTGGATAACCTGAAGCAAGTCACCTGGTGACCTTAGCAGAGCTGGGTACCTCTCCTTCCACCCAGCTACAAGTGTTTTCTGAGTAATTTGGATGGAGCAGTTTACTGTAAAGATGATAGCATACACTAACAAAATACACACCTATTTGCAATTTGGTGGCCATTCTTCCTCTGTCCCTTCACCCAAGGCATGTACCAAGTCACACTGAGCTTCCCTGACACCTGACAGGTCTTATCAGGGTGATTGCCTATGAAAAACAGCCATTTAAATTCCAAGCTGTCCAATTACTCTGGTACACTACTACCACAGTACTAGTACTGCATGTTTTCAGACAAGACACCTTCCAAACTGACTTTCCATTTAGTTCAGTATAAAATTCTTTACAATGTGGCAGTAAAAGTCCAGATAATGGTTCAACTACACCAAACTAAAGCAGAAAAATTGGTTTTCTCCCTATGCATTTAGTGTGCTTCAAAGGTCCTCCAATTGCTTTACTTCCTCTGAGCTTGAGAAATTTAATGCTATTGGGAAACATGAGGGAGAAGCAAATATCACTAACAGCTGCAGATGCTTAATTTAACCTAAAAACATCAGGACCCTTTCACAACCTCTACACATGACTATTCTGAGAATCTTTCTGTACTCTTGTGGAGAGATCCAGAAACTGGGAGCAGAGATCAACCTCAGCTCAACTCCATCCTCTCCAGAAAGGAAGGAAGGCTGAGGCCATCAGGTCCTTTACCTTCACCCAGATCAGCTGCTGTACCACTGATGGAGAGCACAGGACAGCACTGGGGTTCAGCCACAACCATTCTATACCCTCAAGGTCAAAATCTGAAGAGAAAAATTGGTGGCCCAACTACTGTGTTTAACATCAGTTAATGTGCTAAATCATTGTTAGAGGAACTGGTCTAATGCTACAGAGCTACACAGGCCAGCTACTCAGTAATTCTGGCTTCCAACTTAGAGCACAAATCAGCTGCCTGAGCCTTCTTACACTCTGTAGCAGGATTTCTGATGGAAATGCTGCCATAGAACAGTATTCAAATCTGACTACTTGCTAGAATCAAGGAAGAAATATTTCTGCCCTTGAGAATAGATTGCTTCATTATTATTCCAGAAGTTATTCTCCATTGAAACACACAACCATGAAAGCTGAAGACTTGACTGCTTTTGCACTACAAAACCAGTTTTACTACTTACCTACAGTGCACTGGCCAGTTCTTTGCACCAGCTCTTCCACAAACATTGTCTGATATAACTAATTTCGCAACAAGTAACAAAAATTGGCAAAACATTTGCTTGTACCAAGCTTAGATCCAGAGCTACTAGCTGTAAGATTTATATGTGTAGCAAGTTTATTAGGAATGTGATGAAATAACGCATAGTTAGGATTCACTTCCTCTTCAGTGACAATCAGAGAACCACAAATTCATGGCATGAGATGCTGATATCACACTGGTAATCTGCCATCTAACTGCAACTTCAGAAATCAAACAAAGACTCTGGCTTTCTGGTATTTCAATAAAACTATAAACCAAGTGCAGATGTGGTGAAAAACATGCAATCAAAACTGAAACAGAAAATGAGAAAATAAGTTTGAGAAAATAACTTTTTTCAAGAGCTAATTCAGTTTTGGTGATAACCATCACAGGAATTAGATCCAAATATTTTTGTTCTCATAATATTCCCCATTTTTAACTGGGAAAAAAAAATAAATTCAGAGGGTATCAGCAAAACCAAACATATTTCCATCTTCTGTTCTCATCCTTAACTCACTTGTTCGTTTGGAAGAAAGAGGGACACAGATGCAAACCAGCCATTGTTTGCCCTGTGATCTCTTTGATAAGGCCCAGCAGGAGGATACTGCTCAAGCTGCTGGCCAGTTAGAACAACTCTCATTAAATCATGTAACAGTCCTATGGTTTACAGCTGGTTTGTGGATGAAGACTGATCACTGCTGATTAGGTTTTTAGCCAATAAAAGTTTAAGAGATGTGTAGAATCTTGTAAACTGTACAGCTCAGTACAATTGTTGGTGCAGAGTCCTGTAAAAGGAACAAGATGAGACATTTAAGTAAAACAAACTTTCCTTGCTTAGATAATAATACTTACATCTCCTTCAAGGCTGAGCTTGCTTAAAATTTCATGAACAGTGGACATCTTGAAAGAATGCTGGAGGAACACAAAAAAAAGACAAAGTAGATTTAAATAGATTTAAATATATAGTTTATATATATATTTAAATATACTTTAAATATATTTAAATATATAGTAACATCAATGTGTTACACCAGTCTTGAAGCACTGAAGCACTTCAAGTGACACAGTCCAATGGATCTGTTATACCAAGCAGCAAGGAAGATTTAAGAGTTTCCAAGCCACACCACCATTAATAATGCAACAACAAGAGGTCTTCATTCCATTGTACAATAAAAGTTCCTTAAAGAAGCATTTCTTCTGCATTTTAAATACTTAAACTGGAATTTGAGAAATCTCTGCCTCAGAAACAGAGTTGCATAAGCTGACAACTCAGTACCAGGAAAATTATTCAGAAACATTATAGCTTGGTCCAGCTCAAAGTCAAAGAACAGCAACGAGTAGTAGCATTTAAATCATATGCCCAGTTCCTCAAGTACTCAGGAAATGCAGTGGAATTATTTATTTTCTTGCAGGCGTTTTACAAAACCATAACCCTATTTAATCGTAACCCTGGATGCTGGGTCTTGTGGTTTTGTTGTAGCTCTCCAGAAGAAACACCACCTAGTAACACAATTATCAGAGATGAGGTAGTAAGGACAATCTTAAAATGGTAGCTCCAAAAAAAAAGAGCCATTGTGGCAAGTTAATCCATATCAATGCTCCATTGCCAAGACCTGAATAACACCTTCCTTGTATATGTAAAAAAACCAGGGAAAATCCCAACCTTGAGAAGGATTATATACATTGCAGAAATAAATATTGATGTGATAAACTGATGTTACTTTGCCTTTTTAAACTCTGGTTTCTGGTCAGGGAGTTTACCAGAGCTGCATTACTGTTTTAGTGAAAGGGTCTCTCAGCTAAGTAAAGTTTTTCCAAAGGTTTTAAGCCAGGGACAGTATTTAAAAGCCTTGATGGATTCCCAAAACCCTGCTCTCAAGCTTCTCTATGGAAAGGACAGACATTGCTACTCACATCCAGTCACCCAGGATGGCACCTGCAGCAAACATTATTTGCTGTTGAAGTGAAAGCTTTTTCCCCAGGACCTCTACAGTCCAGCTGCAGAGAGCATTATCAACCAGGGAAAAGAGCTGGCTTAGGAGAGGCCAATTTCCCAGACAAACCCATCTCCTCTCCACTCAATGACCAATTAAGAGCTTGGAGAACCAGAAAGGTTTGAAATAGTTCCTTGATAATGGTGATCTGGTTAAAACTCTAGGAAAGTAGGGTTTGTTTTGTTTTGTTTTTATTTTAGCTCCTGTAAAAAGAAAAGCAAAGAAATCTTTACTTTTGGCAAAAATAGCTAGTGCTACAAGAATAAAACACAGCAGCAAAATCACAGTACATTTGTAGTGTAACTGCTGTTATCTCACATTTCCTCACTTAGAACACAGAATCTTCCATCTTCTGAAACAATCTAGGTCTAAGTAACAAAAGCAACAAAAACTAAGATTCCAAGGGAAGAAAAGTAAGACAGAGAACAAAAATGACAGTCGTGCACTGATATATTTGAGAATAAATGTTTTTTCAGAGGTAGAAACCAACCCAGGCCTTTAAAGACAGGCTGCAGAAGTTGTAATAAGCTGTTACCTACTGTTGGCATTATTAACCATGCTGGTTAGAGGGGATTGATATCTCTTCCTGAGTTATGAAATTCCTAATGTTTACACTTCATAAAATGAAGAGCCTGTGAGACCTTTGTACTCTGACAGTATTTCAACTATTACCAAAGATGAGCAACTGAAGTCCTTCAGTCACAAAGAAAACACCAGAGAGAGCTGAAGCAAAGCAACTGCAGCATAACCTTTCACATTAAAAAACCCCAAAAATCTCTGAACAGCTTTTTGCAAGACTACTGTTTCTAAATCAGTTACAAACCACACCAAATCAGGTTTGTTGGAACAAAACACTTGATCAGAGTCCAGGAACAGAACTAACACAGCCTCACATTGAGCTAGAACTCCAGGTTTGTATCACCAGAACAAAACGATGCTATAGCGACTGACTGTCCATCAACAGCAAGCTGGCAAAAGAAAAAAAGGGAGTTCTTGCAAGAGTCTTTGCAGAGAAAGAATTTTTACCCAGAGAACAAACGCAGCTCTTGTCACACCCTGCTCTGTAAAGCACTGGTACTTGAGAACAGACTCTCACTGTTCTCTGATGGACTGATTTTCTCTGACAAGTTCTGGATGGGTTTGAACACGTAAATAGAAAATACTTGCACTAGCCTGTTCTTCCTTACACTGGAAAGGAACCAAGTTTTACCTTGCAGCTGTAAACTAATACTTCAATACCTTGAGGCAAGTTTCTACAACCAATTTCTAAATGCACATTACACAATCCTGAATCATATTATTCTGCTAAAACAGATGGCATGTTTCGACCTCACTCCTCCCAGAAGGGACTGGTTTACAGGTCTGTTATTATACTGGACCAGTCTCTATTCACCAACTTATCCCTGAAACTCTTTGGTAACAGGAGAATGTGTGTTTAAAAGCAGCCCTATATCTTGATTTCCAGGGCCAGTTCACACACATTATGGAAAAAACCCCCTGTGTTCCATGGAAAAGTTTCAGGTATGCACAAACAACTGCATTGCTCAATAAGCAGAATTAGCATTTTAAGGAGCACTTATTATGCTAGGCAGAGATATAAGCAAAGGGTGTTCCCAGACAACTGAGCCAAGAAAACGGCATCCCCGGAATGAGAGAATGGAAACTCTTCCACTTGGAGCACATTTCTGTCCAAAAACTAGGGCAAGCCTGTTCACAGAGGAGATGAGGAAGAGTGAGGAAGACCTGCAGAATCTGCTACAAATGAAACAAGGGTTCAAAATCATTCATATATATACAGTGCTAAGCAAGAGTACAAATAGGCCAGGCTGCATCTCCCCAAATTACCCAGTAAAGTTTAGCACATAATTTAAAGCCACTATTTGAAGAAAAAAAAATCATCTTTAAAGAAAAGCATTTCACAACCCATTAAACTGCACTACCACAAACATACTTGAACCATTTTATTCCACAGACATCGCTAATAACCCAGGAAGCTCCATTCCAGGAAGATACTATGCACATACAAAATTAAGGACTTTTGTTCCTTCACACTCAAGTTATTCTCACTTTTGAGACTTTACAAGAAAACCTCTTTGGGTTTTTTTTTTTCCTTGACTGTACATCAGGGTCTGCACCTCTGTGCAGATATAGCATTTGAACATAAGAACTAACGTTAAACGGGAGTAAACTTGCCACGTATAAGCACACAACCCATTTCTGCATGACTAGCCTGAAATTATTTCACTTCTCTTTCAGCTAAAATACCTGGCAACATTCCTCTGCCCTACCTCCCCCGCCCACTCGAGGGGGAAGTGGTATCCCAGCTGACTTACAACTCAAAAGGCAGCAATCTCCGCAAATCTGTCCGTGGCCGGGGAGGGTGGGAGGCAGAGCCACGCCCAAGCCTGGCAGTGCGAGCAGGGAGGCGCACGGAGCTCCGCGGGGCGTCGGGGGGAGCGCAAAGGCAATCCCCGGGGAGCGCTGCCCACCCGGCACCGCCCTGCCGGGCTTTCCTGCTGCCCGTGCCAGCGGCTCCATCTGCAGCGGCTCCGGCAGCCGCGGCCGCACCCTGGGCGACAAGGGAAGGGAAGGGACGGGAAGCGAAGGGGCCGCTGCCCCCGGCGGGCTCGGGGCTCCGCCGTGTCTGCGGGAGCGATCCCAGCCTCGCTCCGACAGACTGAACACCGCCTTCAGCGAGCCTGCCTGGCCGGCACAGCTTCTCTGCAAGCCTCCGCGCCGGGAAGCGAATTTACAGTACTATGGTCAACCCAGCTGAGCCTTTGTGTACCTTAACGACGAGAATTAATGACTATCTGGGGGAGTTTGACGAAGTTTGGGACCGGTTCCTTTTTCCTGAGCCCTGTCGCCACACCCAGAGTTGCTGCGGGGTGCACGAAACTTCCCGAGGGCTGCCTCTCCCGCGGCCCCACCGTCCCACCGTGGAACCCAGCACAGAAAAGTAACAGGCGGGCAGGGCCGGAGGANCGGCCGCGCCCGACTCCGGCGCAGGACGGGGACAGGGACGGGGTGGGCAAGGGAAGGGCAGGAGCAGCCTCTCCCTCCGCACCCGTGCCCCGCCGGACGCACAGGGGCTTCCCGAGGTTGGGGAGACGCCGGGAGCAGCGCCCTGGGCTGCAGGGGTCGGGGCTCAGCCCTCAGCCCCAGCCCCCTTCTCCACCTGCCTGCTGCCCGCCCACCCTGCAGATGCGACCCCCCAGTGGCTCCGGGGAAGGCGGCCCCGTGCGCCTCTCCCCAGCGCTCCTGGTGCAGCAGGTGTTGTTTGCAGCCCGTGCTTTGGGTTCCGCAGAGCAGCGCGGCTGGGACTCGGCTCCAGGGGCACAGCACAGGGCCCGGACCTCGAACGCCCCCGCCGCGGCAAGCCGGGCACTCCCGGCCCCGGAGCGAGAACTGGGCTCATACACAGCAAACCAAAATCCCTACAGTGTGCAGGTGGGGCCCAGCCTGCTGCCCGCAAGCCGTGCTCAGAGTTCAGGGGGTATCTGAGCTGGGAGAAGCCTAAATGACGTCTGGCACCAGCAATAAATGCTAGAAGAATGAGACACAAGCTCTGCTCTGCGGCTGACTCATTATCATGCTCAGATAACCCGAACAGGCCTACCACACCCAATACAGGGACAGGAAATCAAAGCTTCTTCCAGCCCGAGGAGTGAAAACTCAATTATAGAGTCCCAGGTGTTACACTTGTAACAAAAGACAAATATAGTTTAAAAGAATTTGCAGATCTTCAGTTGGATCAGGTGAGATGACTGTTTCACCTCAACAGCACGGACAATTGATGTTAAATACTGCAGAAAAAAGCAAGCACTCCCCACTCCCAATACAAGCAGTTATTCTGTAACTTCAGCGTGGTTTTCTTAATCCCCTGCAGGTGAATAGATGTACATAGTTCTTTTAAGAATATGTGGTCACCCAGTCGATTTGAGTCTGCAAAGAGATACTTGTCTCTGCTAGTAGAAGTATATTTTTTAGGTATAGATAGAGATGGCAGACATGGGGTAAAAAAGTTTTAGGCTTAGCCAGGTGCATAAAAACAGCCGTGGCAAAAGCTGGCAAACACAAAAGAGAGAAGAGACACAGGCTGTAATTGCTGGGATGAAACAAGATCAGCAGTACAAAAAGGGAGAAATACTAGGAAATACTACACTCGACTTCAAACATGGAGGCAACAGAGTGGACACATGAACTGGTCATTCCAGAAGGTGAAAATGATGTTAATACACCTTTTCTGGTTAAACAGAAGCGACATGAAGGGGAGAGCCACAGGAAACGGCATATCATGGAGCAGCGTTTTGTCAGAAAATGTCAGTGCCAATATTGCATTAGTTTGACACATTAGCCTTGTTTTTGGCAAGGCCACTGTGGTTATTTCTCTGTGTATTAAGGAACCTGTCTTTCAAAATTAATTCCTGGCTATCCCACTTCAACCAGTGTCTGTCACTAGCAGTTAAATAATTTCCCCCTGCTTTTCAAGTTTCTTAGGAAAAAAAAAATATCACTGGCAACTTGGAAATGTTATTCACAGATCAAAAATACTTACAGTCCTAGAAGGAACAACCATTCTGTACTGCAGTATTCATTAGAGGCTTTAAATAGGGATATGCAGCCAGAGAACCAATTTGCCTCCTAATGGCTGCATAATTCCTCAGGCATAGTTTTTTTAACCCTCATCTCTTGTCAAACATTCTTAATACAAAAGCAGAAAAGCATAACCATAACACCCTCAGCTAAAGAATGTGTTTTCAAACACATACATTGCATTTTTGTATACAATCTTCTGAGTCACATATTAGAATTGAGGAGGAACATAATCATTCTCTAACCATTTATCTTTCAGTCCTCTACTGCAGCCTGTTTCAATGGCTACTTCCACTTCCTTAGAAATTTATCTTTTTAACAATTCAATATTTCTAAAAATATGAAGTAGCTCATATACCACCATTAATTTTGGCTAACTACATCTTCATATGAACAGTTTGCAAAAGGTTTGATATCAAGCGAGCTGTTACTATAACCAACAGCTTCAGAAATGTCTCCAACATCCAACTCAATTATCAGTTATTCAGCCTCAGAATCACACACTGACCTCAGTTCAAAACAGACAACAGCTTCTATGAACTTATACAAACTTCAGGGACTGCTGAAGTGATTTCAAAAGAAAAAAGATTGACAATAGAAAAAAACCCCAGTACATTCAGAGTCATGAAGATACAATCATATTCAAACATGTTACAAATTCCCTCAATTGCTCTCTGTATATGTAGGTCAACTGACATCAAAGGCACTTGTCCCAGCTGGGGAATTTTAGTAGTATGAACAGCAGAAAACACAGTCACGCTTTTGGCAGAACAACCAAACCCTAGTAACAAAGCCATTTATCCTGCCCATGGAAATATGATATATTCTTCATACCTTCAAGAAAAATGTCTGCAAAACCAGTGATTTAAGGAAGGCATCAGTCAGACCGAGCAAACAGGAAAGCCTTCTGTTATCTGCCAAACAGGGAAAGGGAATTAATTAATGGGAAAACAGCAGCTAAGTGCCTGTATCACTTTTTAAAATGAGACTTAAGCGTGTATGACATATAGGATATTTCTGAGGATTTACTCAGAACTTGGAGGGTTTGTATAGCACTTACCCCAAGGGGTTCTGGTCCATGACCACTGCTCCTGAGCACTACTGTCAGCTTTAGGCTGGAAAAAGTGCTGAGACAAGGACTGCACTTACTGCAAGCCCAGTGTCTCTGTGTCTGCCTCACAGGTATTTACTGGAAGAAACATGCTTCAAGCAGGAACTAAGGCAGTGCCAAGAAGGCACTGTTTTCATATTGTTTGGCCCCTACACTCCCTTGAAGTATCTGCATAGAAGGTGATACTTTAAATTGCCAGCAACTCGTTCAGCTGCAATTCTTGATTTGTGACCTGGCTTCCTGCATGCTGACCACAGCAATCCAAGAGAGCACACTCTGCTTGGCTGGGGCTGCACAGAGTGCTGTGGATGGAAAACCAAATAGAATTGTGCCAACTTCTTGTTCTTCCCTTCTGACTGTTCTCTGTGATTGAGCTTCAGCCTGTAGCCTATGGACTTGCTGTAGGTCTATTTGTTCCATCCTCTCAGTGACATTAGCATTGCCAACTCTACCATTCTTTTGTTATTGCTTAATATTGTTTGATACTAATTTTATCTTTTTTTTTCCTCCCTCTTTCAATTCATTATACCATTTTCTTCTACCTCACCAACATGATTTTTTCCTGTCATTATCTTCTTATATTACTGGAGGCTTGATATGCTTAACTTGAATATTCAGTTTAAGTTCCCCTCTGACCCAACTTTCTCTTTGCAATAACATCCTTGCATATGGGGTCACTTCAGCTGATTTTTCTCTCACTTCTGTCTATTTTGTTCCTCCATCTGCACAGATCTTGCTCACCTCTTTCAGGTTGCTGTCTACAAACAACACTGCATTAACACTGGAGGTATGAAGGATACAATTCTGTCAATATGTATTGCCTACTTAAACCTGTTGCTTCAATTAAAAGAGAGGGGAGGGATCAGGAGAAAGGACTTTCTGGTCTAGGTGTGACTGAGCTTCTATCTAGTGTTGCTCCCTGATTGTGTTGCAAGAGGATAATATAAATTCCATTCTGATAAGCATATGGATCAGGCAGACCTCTGGGTGTTGTTTTTGCGTCTTGATTATTTGTGTCTAATTTGGGAACTGCCATGATACAAATACACACAGATTTGTTATTACCTCTCATGGTAATTGCAGGTTACAAAGACAGTTAAGTATAACTTAAAGGTTGTGCTAGTTGGGTTCCCAGGGTAACAACTTGGGAAGTTATTATGTCTATGGCTACAGATGAAAGGACTCCTGCTTAGCACACCTACACTGTACAACTCCATAAACACTGAAAGGATCGTTTTGCTTGGGAGAAGGGGAGCTGTGTTCTGGTTCTTTGGCTTTTTAGGGGTGAGGGGTGGAAGGAGTTTACTCTAAATATTACAGAATTGTAATCCCACATTCCTGAAAAACAGACTGAATACCAGAATACCAATGCCAACTTTTATCTAACACAATACAAGAGAATCAGACATCTTGTTAGGTGCTCCACCTAACAACCTAAGCCCTTAGATCAGTTCTATTCTGTGCACTGTCATTCCTACACTACATGCACATTCCTGCACAAATGTTATTCTCCACTCAGAATTTCATTTACTTGAAATAATCCCTTTTAAAGAGCAAGACTTAATCTCTGGAATGATCTTCTGTGTTGGCCAGATCTCCAGTATTTTTTTATGTGTGTGTTCTACAAATGAAGCGTTCTAATAGGTAATGTGGCTGGCATTGGCTGGTTCAGTCTGAGAACAGAGTGAATGTGGGCAGAAGCAGTGTGCTTATGAACAGATCATCCAGGTTAAACACTGGCCCCCTGGGCTGCCTGCCTTGCAATGCTGTGCTTCGCTGTATGATCTCAGACTGTTGCCTTCTGACTGATCAGGCCCCATCTTTCTACTGTTAACTCTTCAGAGTGAAGTTGAAGCATTGCATCTGCTAAAGAAAACAGTAAACAACATGAATTACTTCATCAAGATACAAAAATAAATTAGACTCATCAAATTGTTTCCAGTTTATCTTCATCTGTTTCACACAAAGTCTATGTTAGAAGAAAGGTGATGTAACCTTGTTTAAGGGGTGTATTTTAGCAGTCGCTGTGACTGACAAAGACATTACATGTTTGACATGCCCTGAAGTTACTTCCCATGCACAATCTCCAAGTGCCTCACACGTAAGAGCCTGACAGCAAATACTTTTCAGAGCTAGTAAAACATCTACCTCTCCACCAGGCGGCTGCCTCTTGAAGGTGATGTCTAAAAGTTTCCTTTTATATCTTGATACAGTTTCATCACCGGATTTGTCTTCAGGTACTCCTTAACTCTGTATATACAAAATAATTGTGTCTGCTGTTCAGTACCCCTCTTCTGCCACCTTCAAGCATATCTGACTACAACCTTAGCTTGAAGTCTAACTTACTGTCAACTCTTTTCTTAGTTTGCACTCTAGCTTATTTTCAAATATCTTCTTCCTCACCAGTGTAAATAGCACCACCATCCTCATTCTTTTATCTTTCAATCTCAGTGGATCCTTCGACCCCAAGCCTATTGGCACATGGAGTTTGCCTCCACAAAGAGCCAGATGCTTGCGTGACTTTGGATCCCAAATCAAGACAAGGGAATAATGAAGCAAAATATTAGCTAAGATTATAGTTACAGTCAGAAAGAAACTCCTTTAGATACTCACAAAAGCTAGTAACAAGCAAAGCTGTCTTGGGACACACATACAGCCTAAATAAACTCTCTATCACTTGGCAAAGCTTATGAAGTTTAGGGTACTGTGGTGCAACCCATTGCACTGGCTGTCCACTGCTGAAGGCAAACAACATGGAAAAATCTGTGTTCTGTCAAGATGCTCAGAAGGAAGCAAACCCCTTTATTACTCTCACCTAGCTGACACAGCTAACGTGGGCCACCAACTTCAAATATGCTGTAGGCTTTTCCTTCTGACTCAGCCCAGGCTACTGCACCTTCTTTCCTTCTGTTTGGCATGAGCACTAGAGTAAGCCAGAGTGGTTTGCACATTAAATGACACAGAGATCCAGCCAGGAATATGCATCACGAACAAATGTAAACCAGGAACTCAGATAACAAGTGTAGCAAAACCTAGAAAAGTAACTCCTCTGGCATATATTTCTCATGAGTATTACTTGTATCTGGAGCTCAAATCCATTTCTAAGCTCAACTGTGAATCACCAGCAGTTCGTGGTTTTTCAGTGCACCTCATGGGAGTAATCATCTAGTGACTAGGAGAGGTCTCCTAGCTACACACAAACACAGAAATGAAACACTTGCCAAACCCCTTGTACTGGTATTGGAGGCTTGAATAAACTCCAGCATCATTACAGTGAATGAAAGGGTGGCAGGATATAGAAACAAACAGTCACTATGTGTGTAACCATGTTTCAGTGCATTTCCACAGTCCCTGGGGACTGCCTGATGCCCTGCTTGAGAGCCAGCTGCCTTTTCACGCAAAGATCACGCAGTCTGAGACAAAAGCAGGACTGTAAAGCCTTGTCAGATATTAAAGCTCACCTTCTGTCCTCAGATTATTATGAATACCCTCAACCACAGCTGAATGTACTTTGGGTTGAAGAGCTGCAGTTCCATCCAAATCCAGGTATCATGCTGTCTTTGGTCCTAGAACTAATCCTTTAACTGGCTAAAAAGATCAGATCTCAAAACCAAACCCACTATGCTGAGTACAGCTTTCTCAGTGATACCAGCACAATGCTGCTAGTATAAATAGGCTTGCAGTATATATTACAACATTAAGGAGAGATTTTGAACCCATTTAGATATCACAGTGCTTAAAACTATCGCAGCTGCCAGCTCTAAAATAATGTTCCCCAGACAGCCACCACACTGGAAAACACTGTAGAAAATATTACCAGTGCACACAGGAGCCCCTGACATCACCCAGAACAGAGCAGCATGAATAATCACTGCAGAGTTTTTGGCCTGTCTTGCCAAAGGACAGAAACAGCTACAAAAGATGGAAGCTGCCAAAAGACCTCAGGGAATTTTTTCCTAGGAGTAGTGTTAAAAGCTTTAAGTCTGTTCTGCTTCATTGTTTCCCATCATTATGTGCTCTTTCCACTTTAGTGACTCATAACACAAACAGTCCCATGGTTTGTATTAGTCTCCTGGCCTCTGCCAAAATACTGGGGAGGCTGTCACATCTTAAATGTGTACCTAAGAATCCTGGGGAATAATTCTGAAAGGTTCAAGGAATCTAATTAAGAACCACCTAAACTTATTCTAAAAATGCTTACACATCAGGTTCCTATGGCAAATCTGCAGGCTGCTAACTACATACTGCAAAAATTATCTCCTTGTTGTTTAACATCACGCCACCTCTGAAATGACCCAGGAAAATTAATTTTAAAATCACTTACAGTGAGAAGTTAATTGAGAGAAGTCAACATACAATTTCTATAGCAATCTGGAACACAGCTGGAAATTTTCAATTAAAATCAATGATTCTATGAAATAGCAAGAAAGGGGGTTTTTGTGGCTTGTTTCAAAACATATCAACTTTGTTTTAGTACAAAATAACATAAACCACAGGATTTTGAGAAAGTTCTTGCATGATCTGAACTTCATTACCTAAATTAGGATCAGCTGAGGTACTAGCTGGGAATGAATGATGCCTTGCAAGACAAAGGAATGTCAGATTCCTAATTACACAGTAGTGTCTACACTGATGTTTTTGTTGCTCTTTCAAGTGGCATCTTACAGCTTTAGAGAAAAAATCAGGCAAGGAGAGTTGACTTCAAAAAGCTGTTGATTGAGTGGCTGCTACCAAGAGATTAGTTTCTGCTAGGCAGGCTAAGACTTGTTTTTCCAGGTCAGAAGCACAGGTCTGAATTCTAAAACCAGAGATCTCTTCCTCTAATGAGTAAGAAAAAGCCTATTGATTTAGCATGGAGTACATATAATACGTAACATTTTCACATTTGGTTGCAGATAAGCCTTCAGTAAACACTTCTACTGGAGCTGGTTAACTTTCAGCACTGTGTCCTGCATGTCAGTAGCCAGTGCTCACATCAGGGACAGGTGAGGAGACAGAACAAAAGGCTGCAGTGCCAACACAACTACAGACAATTTTTCAAACAACTTCTCAACACTAAGGTTTATTTTGCTAATGCTGCTACCCCTCCAGGAAGTTATTAATACAAGAATGAGCAGCCATCAGTGTATATAGAATAACTGAGTTCAGAACAGCAGAGGAAAGAGCTCAGCTGGCTGATCAACAAGGACAGACATGGAAAGCCAGCCAGCCATCATCCTTCCTGTGGGGAGGGAGGCTGGACCAAAGAAAGCCTTTGGGAAGGTTTTGCCAGTACAGAAAGTTAGAAGCCCAAATTTAAGGCAAAGCCTGAAACATGCGCGCGCACACACACGAGCATGGAGGACCCACAGACATTCTTTAGGCCAAAGAAATGTGTACAAGACTTTATCTTCTCAGTTAGTCTGGGCTGGTAGAAAACCTATAAATGGAAGAAAATTATTTTTTTTTTTCATAACTAGGATGTCGTGTGAATTATCTTCCTTGAAGAGGACAGGAAACAAACTTACTTATTTATGTACCCACACACAAATTTTCTGCTTGTTATTTAAACAACCAAAGAGGCCGGCAACAGGTCTACTGACCCACAAGATGCTTTTTCTCCAGAGACAGCAACAGTGTCAGTACAAAATTCTATCCAGGTTTCTCAACCCCCATGTGCTGCTTTTGCACTAAACAAGTCAGTCTAATCAATCTCATTGTGCATTCTGCTTAGGTTACTTGCAAACAAGCTGAAGAATTTCAGCTGTGATGCGAGCAGTTGTTAATTTACAAATGGCTACAAAAGCTGTTGAAAGTAGCATGTGCAGCTTTGCAGTAACTATACCTCCTTTTTATTTCATTACTTCTGCTGTAAACAAAGAATATCCAGAGAGCTGCACAAGGTTACTGTCCTCCTTGACTGTCAGTCAAGGGAACACAGGTGCAGTTAACTGCAAGGTTCTGAAATAAATAGGTTTTGACTGCTGAGGTAGCTTTTAACTATAAGACCTGCTCAGCCATGGGCTTCTGACAGCTTTTTTCCTTCCCTCTTTTTTTAAGCTCAAATTTAATCCAATCATTAAAATATTTGTTGAAGTGCTCTGTCTGCTTGGCAGCATAGCCCACACCACAGACAGAGTGATGGGTGACTTACTTCAGCAGGAATTTTTTTTTACATTCCTCCTGCTTTTTTATTTTGAATTGTTTGTGCAAGGATTTGGTAGGTGGAGCTTACCAATCAGTTGCAGCAGACCTGGCACAGGGTGGCACTCATGCTGTTCACTCAAATATGGGATAAACAAATGTTAAAGATAAAAATCATGAACAGGAGTTTTCAATCTTTTCAAGGTTGCATCATTATTCCAAATTTTGTTTTCAGTGATGAAATTAAATTCTAAACAAGCATTCTCATTTTATTTATAGATGTTTTAAAACTGTTTCTGAAAAATACACCAGAAGCATTGGTCTCAGCGCGAATTTGACTACACTGATTCTTAACATGGGTATGTCTAAATTTATTTTCAGGAAATCCCTATATTGTTCTCGCTATGCTGAAGTATATCAAAAAAACTGACATGGGAAGAAGCACAAGAACTTCAGTAAGAAAGGCTATGCTGCACCATTCCCTTCAAACCATGGCAGAATGCACTGCAGTAGCAGCTGTGGCAGCAGCAAACCTTAGAGAGAAGAGAGTAACAGGCACAGCAAGACTTTCTGTTGGATCTGTTTGGCAAAACAGTTGAACTCTCAGGTACACAGATGCACCCTCACATCAGGGAATTAACCTAGAAACATAAATTCCAGCTGAGAATATGCGCTGCCAGCAACTGACTCTGTGCCTGGATGTATAGAATTTGACACTTTTTCCTTCAGTTTTAGGTTTGAAAAAGCACTAGAATGGTCAATACATTTCTTTTTTTCACAGTTGATCACCTAAAGGTACTTGCACATGAACCTACATATAAACTCTGTAAGTCTATTTTGAGATCACAAAAAGTCTTTGCAAGGAAATGCCCACACATTCTGACTGTGCCTGTATAGAGGATGGGTATTTTAACCCTGTGACCTCCCCAGGAACACCTTCAGTACCTGTGGAAGAGATGGGAAAGTGTTCATTTGGCATTACTTTATCATCTTTGATGCTGCTTTGTGGAGGAATTCATCAGCTCCTTTTCTACCTAAACATACAAATTTAACTATTCTTACAGTGCTCACACAGTGCAGTGCTAGCAAAGGACTGACTGCATTTAGATAACATTATCAGCATCCTCAGAGTATCACACAGTCTCATGTTTGCCATTTCTCTGAAGGCATTAGTTCCTAAAAACCTGAAATTATGCAAGAATTCAGGACTGTGTGGACAAGGCAATGATGGGGAATGGACAGGGAGTCTATAGGTGTCACTTCAAAGTAAAATTTCAAAAATACAATTTCAGTTACATGTCCTTGAGTATCAAAAGGCTTGAAACACTCAGAAGTATTTCGAGGTTTATTAAAACCTACAACTATTTTAAAACTCTAGATTACCTTTGTTCAAAGGATCCTGATGATTCCTGCCATGGTAGAGCTTGCCCTTTTCCTTCTTCCCAAACTGTATTCACTTGGCAGTATGTGAGAAACGAGAGGCTTGTGCAGCTGGTACGTGCTGCTTCTCGAGGCACAGGCAGGTAAGGTGACATTCCTGGCCACTCATGCTGCCGTACAATGGAGGAATCTCATGCACAGGTGAAAAACTGTTGAGCAAAGTACCTCTGAGTAAGTTTCAGTGAAACTGAAATGTATTCATGCCTGTTTTGGAACAGCTGGCTCTGTGCACTGCAGTGAGAGCTACCCTGTCAAGCTGAAGGAAGCAAAGAGGCTGATTAGATTTTACAGCTTTGGTCAACAACACCAGTATGCTTTTCCTTCTGGTTCCTCTCAACAAGGACATTGCCCACTTCAAAAAAGTATTTCAAAAAAGAAATACTTTTCCTCTATTAGGGCTATTAAAAATAGGAAATGCACACTTGTAAAAACATGCTGTGAATACTCAGAAGGATGTGGCTGCTGTATTTCATTTCAAGAATCAGAGAAGATGTCACTGGGGTCTGTAACAGCCCCTCCCTTCCCCACACAGTTACTGCTACCTTATGTTTTATTAATACTGATTTTCAAGTGACAGTGTTCTTCTAATATTTATTGAAACATTTAAATCACAAACAATAACAAGATTGTTTTCTCTACCTCCTCTACTGTTACATGTCAGACAAAGCTGCCATGCTGTCTTGGGGACGAATGGGGCTTTCAGGCCTGTTCTTTTTTTTCACTCACTGTTAAGCAGAAGCGAGAAGTATAAATACTGAGAAATGCCCTGAAGGCTACACTAGGACTGCTACTACTTAATAATCATTACACTAAATTATTCTACAATTTAAAAATTGGCAGTATACTTTAGTTCCATAAAACTAACAAAAAATCCCTCAGCAAGGTATATCACAATGCCTCCTCAGTCCTACAGCAAGACAGGGACTAGTTCACCTTATAGACACAGCCATGAATAAGAGCAGCCTGAGATTCTCTACAGACCTTCATAAGGCTGAGAATGGCTAAGTAGGGCATAATTCAAATGCTTTATGCTTAAATAGACTGTCACCTGGCCATCAAAGGTATTTTCTGGCATTGAGAAGGAAATTTAATTTGAGATGTGTAACACAGCAATGTATTTTTTAAAACATTTTAGTGCAATGATTTGGACATACAGGAACAGAATTTGAACTTGCAAACAAGGTTTAAGAATTTCTGTAGAAAAATACATTTTAAGAGCAAGTAAAAAAAAAAGGTGAATATATTTTTAGTACAGAGAAATTTAACATACCAATCAATGACAGTGTTTCTGGGAAGGACTGTACCCACACTGAAAGGACATATTTTATTAAGAAATAAAGAGCTTAGTTATATAACTTCTCAGAGAAGCATCTGAGAAAGTTACACATGCAGACTTCAACAGGGGGAGAGACTGAAAATGGTGCAACTTCTACCAGTAGAACTAGAAGCAAGCTTAAATGCAGGTCAGCACTAAGCATTCTGAAAGACTACACCTGACCTGACTTTTATATTCTTTTGGAAACAGGCTGCTATTTAAAACACAGGGCAAACAAATCAGAAGCAAAAGAAATACCTCTTGAAATGGCTCAATAACTGCTACTGAACTTCACAGCATGGAGGTGGGCAGAGTCCCTTGCTGTTGGCAACTCCCACCTTCCAGCACCAGAATGGATGACTGGTCACTTGGTCCCAGTTTTCTGTGCTTCCAGCTGCTAGGCTACATCAGAAGAAGAGAAAAAATGCAGCAAATCTTTCCTAATATATTTTACATATACAGCTTCTATTGTATTCCTAACTAAAAGTGTTTGCATTCAGACAGAAAAGGTGAAGAGATTTAGCCAGTCACATATGAGAATGGAAGCAGCTTATCCATGCATAGTGCAAATGACATCTAAAAACTCTCATTACTGCAGAAATAAAGAAAAGTCAGATTTCACAGCCAATAACCCATTCACCCTAACATAAAGAACTGATAAAGTTCCACGGTTTTGCACACAGGCCAACCAGTCACCTCAAATGCTGGGTCAGAACACCTCCTCCAGTCCTCCAAAACTAACTTCAAACTGCCTGAACACGATACAAAGCCATCAATTTCATCTCCTGATGAACACCAGTGAATGGGGAGAACCAGACATGCATCAGTGGCTCACACAGCATGGAACAGCTCTTCTCAGAGGCTTTCCTCCATTTCTGGTGCCTTCTAGCTCAAAGCTGAACCAGGTGAGCTGCTCATGGACAGAGCTTCTCGGGCTCTGGCACTATTCAGTATTTTTATGTCAGCTGGATAATGTGATCAAACCAATTTTCCCTGAGTTTGCAGACGACACCAAACAGGCAGAAGAGGGGACAGATGAGCCACTATTTAGAGAGACTTGGACAGCCTGCATGACCAGGCCAACAAGAATTGCAGGAGCCTTAGCAGAGATGAAGTCCTGCACCCACAATGCAACAATGCCAAGCAGCAGCAGCACAGGCTGCTCTATTGCAGTTCTACAATTAGTACACTACAATTAATAATATACCAGTGTAATGTAAAAGGCATAGAGACACATGAACAAACAAACCATACATTTCTACCTCATGAAACTGCATTGAGAAACCAAATTCCATACAAGTCTGGCAAAAAGTTTTATACATACAAACTGAAAACTGCCTTGAATCCCCCAGACAAGAGTCAGTTATCTGGGAAAAATGACTCACAGCTGAAGAATTCCTATTATGAGAAGTCACTAAGGGCATTTAGGATTTCGAATCAGAACTATTTGTAAATTGCAAACACAAGTTCAGCTTGTCAATAGCTTAACACTGCAGATAAAACAAGCAGTGGTCCAAAAAAAGAATAAACTGAATAACTGAATAAATGTATCCAACAGTTGGAAAAAAAACACATCAGAAAATGCTTTCAGAAAATGTATTTCACAAAGAAGTTGTTAATATACATTCATTATTGAAGCCCGATTTCAAAAAAATCCCTACCTTCAGGATTTTTTAGCAGGTATACTCCAATAAAGACTTTTTTTATTTTTACCCTCATGACATTAAAACATGTCCTAGCAAGTCCCAGTGAGCAGAAGAATGCTTGATCAGATGTGTGTACTTGGTAACTTCCTCAATCCAAACAAAAGACTTCGAAGAACACCTTTAAGACCTCTGCTTTTTGTGATAGCAATTTAAACATGCAAAAATGCAGCTCTCCTATTATTATTTTACTTGTTTAGCTGTATTTTTAAGTTTTCCAATGCAAATTTATGGCCCTTACTATTCAAATAAGCACAGCTTTTGTCCTTCATTTGTTATATCATTCTAAAAAGAAAAATGTATTTTTTAAAGTTATTTAAAAGCTAGTAGACACCATGTGTCAATAAAGTGAAATAATTAAATCCAAGTTGCTCCTCCTAGACACAATGCACAAAGTAAAATATATCTTTAAAATACATGAGAAGAAAAATCTGTAGTGCATCTGGAAGAATTGGGAAAGCTGAAAAGCTATTTTTCTCGTTACATGTTTGTTATCAGCCACTGCTTCACTCTTCAAGATGCAGCTTTTCTATAAAAATCACCAGACCAACAGAAGATACTCTGTTCCCCATAACCAGCCAAGTGGCTGCAGTCATATCCTTTTTTTTCTCTGACTGATTTTGAGATTTTCACTTGAAACATGTCCCCTGAGGTACCAAAGGGTTAAAGGTTTAGAGAATGCTTCAGCTATTGGAGCCATTTTCCCTGTCAGCCTGTTCTGGCTCCTCTGGAGCTGCAAGAAACCTCCGATTTTTTGTGTCCTCTTGTTCTTCTCCAGGCTTATTCCTACTTCAGTTGCATTTTGTTGAATTTAATTTTCCACTTTTTATTCACTTTTCTTTGCTTGCAGAAATTCTGCCTCAGCTTCTTTGGAGCCACACCTTCATTTCTAACAGGCTTAGCTGGCTTGCCTTTTGTTTCCATAGCTACTGGCTTTCCCTCATGGGGTGTGTCCGATTGTCCTTTCACCCCAGCCACCTACACATGAAAGGGGAGAGAATTAGGAAAAAAAAAAATCAACTCAGAAAACCAAACTAGAATTACCAGAATTAATAATCTTCAATCTGTATCAAGCACAAACATATACAACTACATTCAGACAACTGCCTTCTAAGTCATGTCGTTTCAAACAGACCCACAGGGCACATCTGCACTGGCACAGCTAGTCTTCAGTCACCAGCCAGAAGTGACCAGTCCTGCCTCTTCCCTGCCTACGTGCCTGGATTTCCTTCTGGCACAAACCAAAGTGCACAGGTAATTAGGAATGGATGCAAGACAATTTTGCTCTCATATGAAGTCAGGCTGTGGCTAAAATATGTAACTCAACCTACAAACCATCTCACAGTGCACAAAGCTTGGCACAGTTAGCACATGGCTTTTACACAAATGAGTAAGTCTCTGCTGAAGAAGAATAATGCTTGAAAATTTTCTTATTTTAAAGGGCTATACTATCTCAAAAATAATAGAGGTGAGAGCAGGATCTTTGGGAAATTCCTAAAGCATGATAGGCATCACTTATTCACCAACATAAATTACAGAGCAAGATGGAGTCCCAAAAAATTTCTGTCCCCCAAAGATGAGAGATAAATTGTATCAGCTATACCCCAAGGGACTGAAATAGGTTATTCCTAAACTGCTAATCTGCTTTTCCATCAAGTGAGATACTGACCTTCTGTTTCCACCCTTCCCAGGGTGCAGGTGGAAAGGTGCATGGAACTCTTCCATGACTTATGTGGTAGGGCAAAGGGAGGCTGGGATCTAGTGGAACCCATGGGACCGAGAGAGTGGCAGGTACAGCAGGCAGATCACAGTGAGCTTTGTGCAAGTTATAAGATGATCTCGTGCTCTTGTCAAGAGAACTCTTGTAAATGGCAACTGATGAATCTCCTGCAGCATGAGTCAATAAATAAGAGCCCTCCTCCAAACTAGAATGAGAAAAGTTCAAAATGAAAAATATTACTTAAACGTTTTTTGGAGTTTTTTTATTTGATCAGAATAGTTAATATGTTCTTAATGCAAAAGCAAAACATCTTTAGATGTTTAGTCCCTTTAGATATTTTATAAAAAAACTGTGCACAAGAAAGCATTAATTAAACTGTATTGATAAATATCTATTAATTAATGTGTTTATAATGTATTCATAATGTACTAATTTATCAACAATGTACAGACTGTCATCATATTCATCTAAACATGTAAGCATACACTGAAAACAATCCATGTTGGGCAAACTGTAATTCCTTAACCAGCATCTTACAAAGAACAAATCCCACGTGGACACAGACACAAAGAACAGACCACTTTTCAACACACACAGGATTAAACAGGTTTTCAGGAAGATGAAGGCCAACCACTGCCCATATCAAAAATCATGAACCTACAGAAATCGTAAAGAGCAGGAAAACCCCTCTTCACACTGTGTGCAAGAAGCATGCTTTGCAGAAAAAATTAAGACACTTGCAGGCTGAAAGCCTTGAAGTAGCTACATAAAGAAGCAGGAGAAAAGTTGCAATGTTATACACAGAAGTCAGGGTAAGCAGAAGTGAACATTTATTTCTACAAATCAAGCAGAGAGACTACCAAACCCAAAGGCCCAAACTGATGTGTCAGCCCGTGTACATAATATTACACCTCACTCCTGTGAACTGCTTACTCAACTCTTAAGAGTCCAGTTTCCTCTCTTGAAAAACTGGTTCAAAACTTCAACTTCTTATTCTTTTGCATCATTTATGCAAACCCTTGTAATACCAAGCACATTTATACAGTACCGCATTATGCTACGATAGACTTAAGAGGACCTGTAAAATATTAATTTCTTCATGTATATGAAGAAATAAAAATAGAGTAGACAACCATTCTACAGAAGAAACAGGGTGAGCTGGGCAACGTGGCAAACAAATACAATGAACAAAAATTAAGAACTTACTCAGACACCTTCTTCAAAACATGATGAAGTATATTTAATGAATTCGCAGGTCTGTGAAAGAAAAAATAGCAAAAGTAGTAACTTGCAAGGCTTGTTAGGGTTTGAAATTCATTGCTAAAAAAACTTACTAAAATACTCACTTAATCAATCCAAGTTTTTCTCTTAAAGTTTCTGGATAAATCTTTTCTAGCATAATAAGCTTTGATGTAAAAGCATCAATGTGTCCTGAAAAAAGAAATTCAATTAATACACTAAAAATAAAACCAAACAAATGTAAGAGCATAATTTGCAGACCTACTGCCTTTTTAGAAGGATAAAAAACCTTGCTCTTTTGGCATAGAACAGTGAAAAGTATTTATCAATGTTGTACCATAACAGAGAGTAAAATGTGCAGCTGCTTTAAGTACAGACATCTGTACCTTGACTGTCTTTCTGGACCAAGAGATGCCTGACTCCAGCAAACCTCACAGCTTGGGTGGTGTGTGGGACACACAACCTTACCTTGCCATGGCCTTAATCTCACCACTTAGTTTGTATCTTCTCAAGTTCATTTGATCCTTATCACTTTGCTTCTTCACTGGACAGATCCTGAAAGCTGATCTTTAACAACAAATTTACTTTTGTGTTTAATACATTTGCTTTTCTATCTGATCTATTGCATGACTTTCTGAGGATGCTGACCTTTGTCTCTTGATTTTTTTCCCTACTTTCTCACCTGAGGAATTACAATTTACAACTCAGGCCTTGGTCATGGCAAGTTGTTAAAGACTATTTGTCTTTGACACAGTGAGAAGCAACAATTCAAAGCCCTAGTCACCACATGTTAAAAATAAAGGCTGCCAAGGACAGTTTAGCCCACATTTCACTTAATGAGCAATGAGGATCACCAGCATAGCTTGGACATGGATTTGATGACTGTACCTTGCCTTCTGGTTCTTTCTCATGCTGAGGTTTTCCCAGAAATCTATACTATTTCAGCTCCCACAAGGAGAATGAGGGAAAGGCAGCATAATAAAATACAGCCTACTCAGTGGAATTTACTGTCTTACTACAAATCTGCTCTCTTAGGAAGTGTAAATGCTTCAATTGCACAGTTGAAACTACTAAATCAAAGCATTTCACGTTCCAAGCTATCCATCACTAAGTTTATGTGTTGTGTAAGAAGACTAAGTAATAACTCTCACTTTAACAAATTAAAAAAGATGCACCAGGACAATGGATTTCTTTTAAACACTGTACATTTGTTACTTTTCTTGATATCAGTATTTTGTGCAAGACTAAGCAGCAAAATTTCATATTCTACATTGCTGACTACAAAAAGAGACTTGAAGTCATTATTAAAAATATAGTTTAAAAAAAAAATCTGTTTGAGTTCTGTATTCCTCACCAGCCTCTCCTCAAATCAGACTTCTGTATGTCTAAACACACTGACAGTGTAACTGGGGAAAAAATAGTAATTACAAGATATCTATGAACTACTTCCTCCTAGTTTATATATCTTACATCAAGAAGTGACTGATTGAAAATACTTGACATGTAGTAAGCTACCCAAGACTAAGTATCTTTTTCCAACCCGTTCTTCAAATAATGTTTATTTAAAGGCCAATATTATTCCATTCAAGTGAAGGTAAACTGTTCTTGCAGAAAGTTTTGCTTAGGCACTTAATGTAAATAAGTGAATAATGGTCAGGGTAAAATTCTCCCATTAATCAGCAAAGCTTATCACAACTTTATTTACTGCTTAGATCAAGTACAAGTGCCTTATTTGGGAAGCTTGTCACAGAGATTAGTGCCTTTGCAAATGCAGGATTTCCTGTCTGAGTAGCAAGGGGACTTAACAACCAAGCTAGTGCTTTGCTAGCAAGAGGAAGACAGCACTCTTTGTTTGATGATAGTATCTCTGCTTTTTGAGAACATCCTAAAAAAACCTCAGCTTCATCTCCCCCCCTGCAGCTGCTGCAGGAGGCCATGGTTACATGTCTGATTTCTGTCTCAAGCCCTGAGCTGGCAGTGCTGCTGAATCACAGCAGAGCTGAGATCCTCCCTCTGTCACACACAACAGTGCCGGACAATTATGGGCCATAGACCAAGGTCCAAAGAACTTTTCATCCATACTTACTTGGCAATACAAGAGATGGTTGAGACAGCAAATTAAGCTTTTTCAAGTGCCAAAAACACCTATGCAGTTTAACACCGAAATCTGCTACATGCTTAAAACTTCAAAGTTAAAGGTTTAATGGTATGATCAAGAATCCAAGTTGTAGGTACTATTTTAATAAGATGATAGTTTTCATGTTGTTCCATACTTCCACACTCATACTGTGAGGTAAATTTAAAACTAGCAGTAAGTTTATGGCTTTACAAAATGTTTGATTTTAAAAACTGTTTTATTATAGAACACACCATTTCACATAAAATAACTCAAATTACAGCATGATTTCAGAAGCTCTCTGCCTTCCTCCTGACATTGAACAGATCACTGCAGTAGTCTTACTATCAGGTATCAGATTAGTGACAGAGAATGAGAGATTGACCCCATTTTAAGTTGCCCATAACACAAAGGTACCATCACCCTCAGAGAACTGTCCCTGGAGTTTCAGGACAAAGCTCTCTGCTGCAAAGAGCCCTCTGAGTAAATCTGGACACTTGTAACTCTGCATTTTTCACAGCTCCCTCAAGAATACAAACTGAAAGGCAGAATTTCATAGCTACCTTGCAACATACCAAGAGCAGAAGACTCCTAAAGTAGAATATGATAACAGCTTCCTATTAAAAACCGTGGTAGATGCTCTTACATAGAACGGATATTTACTTCCACTTTTTTTTTTTATCTACCTCTGTAAGAAACTACATGGCAGTACCAAGAATCTGCCCCACAGGCTGGGAGTACCCATTTACTGTGCAGGACAGTGACAGCCCACAGAATCCTGTGCCTCCTCAGAGCCCACAAGAGAACTCCTGTGCACCCCAGGGCTTGCTTCTGGAAAGAGTGTATCCAGGAGCTGACAAACAAACATGACTGGAATAACCAGTCCTTCTCAATCCCAAGGATACTTTATCCCAAGCATGGGAATAGAGATGTGCTGGAGGCCAGGCCAGTGCAGCCTGCCAGCCCAGGGCACTGCCTGTTCCACACCCAGCAGGTACCTACAGGAGCTACCCAGAGGAAAGCTGTGCTGGAAGAGGAGGGCTCTGTGGATCTTCATCTACCACAACGCCTGCACATCCAGCCTGCTTCCTCCTGCATTCCCAAGAACCTCCACAAAAAGGGATGGTGGCTGGATGAGCTGTCTGCAAACCCCTGTGCAAGCCATACCTTCAGTATCCTGAACTGATGGGAGATTAGGTAGACACTCACTCCTCCACTTTGTGTACTTAGGAAACATCAGCCCTCTCTCCACAGTTCACTGTTCCCTCACACTGCTTGCCACTCTGGAAATGTCAATAAAAACTTTGATAACATTTCCTACAGGAAGCCCAACTGCAGTGCAGCTCAGAATGCTGGATATATCCTCAGTACAAATTCTCAGAATGCACTTGGTAAAAAGGTCTGCTTGTTAGAGAGAAGCAATACCTCTGTACTGCACATTAAGATACAGCTACAAATACAGAACTCTGTACATAATTAGCTCTTCATAAGGATTTCTTTTTTAATGGAATGGAAAAACCACATCCAATACTGCTTTTAAAGTTTAAAATTAGAAACATAATTTCCATTGAATAAAGGAGCAGACTAAGACGCAATCAGCAAATACATTAGATTTCACATAATCCTAATAATTCTATGGTAGCTTGCATAGCTTGTGTGTAGAAACTGGAAAACAAAAGTTAGCATTTCTAAAATAGCATTCTGATGTGAGCCAACAACAGCAAAAGTGTAATTCAGTGCACAAATGGAAAGGTTAGGCAACCACAGGCCACAACTGCTGCCATAACAACCCTAAAATCCAGATTTGTTTTGACAAAAAAAGTGAGGCAATCCCCACTGCAGAACATTCACTCACTGTACAAACAGGATTGCCCTCACTCAGAAGCATGTGCCAAGCATATTCTAGGTATCAACTAACCACTTCATTGTAAATTTTCCCTTTTAAAATCTTATTAATTACAAGATAATTGGTATCAGAAAGCTCTCCATATATTAAAATGGTTGTTAAAATAATCTGATCACATTCTTTATAAGCATTATTTTAATTTCTCTACACAACATACATCTCAACAGACATAAAAACTTACCTGACTTTTTAAAATGCCATTGTACAAACATGTACACAGCATTTTCTACAGGACATAGATACTATTTATCTAAAACCAAAGTTGGAATTTCCTCATTCAGCACCCAACAGAAATTTTAGACAAAGAATTAACTGAAGATAGATGTGAAAAAACAAAACTACAAAGTTAAAATAAGAAAGGATATATGGAATATACCTTTAATAAATATGTATCTTTTCTGTTATTCTACAAATGCATGTGTCTTAAGCAAAAACTCAACACATGAACTTACCAATATAAAATGAGCATTTAGAATGCAGCATACTCTGTGTCCACAGCTGGCACACTTCACTTTCTGTAAGAGCTTCGACACCGTAGTAGGCTTGGTATTCTAGTTTTGGCAACAGGAACATGGGAATTGGCTGAAAAAGAGAAGATAAAAGAAAAATTAGCACTCACTGTCCAAAAACACCCACAATTTAACTACATTTTGTAGTTTATAATAGCCACAGTCCTCCACCATAGCTGAAGCAACAAAGACATTTCAGAGATTTTGTTCACAACTTATGAAATCCACAGTACAAACTTCGGAGTACACAGACTTTATATAGAGAAAAGTAAAACGGACAGGGAAAAAAAGAAGAAAAAAAGAAGAAAAAAAAGGCCTGGGCAAGCTTTTACAAATAATGAAATTCTGCCACTTAGTAATTTTTCCATGTGACTCAATTAATTGCAAGTTTACACTTCTGTGCTCTACTGCCCTCTGCAGCAATTTAAGAAAAAACACACAACATTTCTAATTAGCTTATTATTAGCAGAATTCTGCCATTTATCACTTGTGTCAGAATCTCACTTGAAATTAGAACCTAATGCTTGGAAACTAGTGAAATCCTAGCTGATTTCACTAGTTAGGAAATCAGAAGCTATCCTAACTAGTGAGTTAACCCTAATGAGCACTGTCAGTTCTCACTGACAACCCAGCTTACATTTCAGCAGAAATTAAAAACAAATACACAGGTGATTGGTTTCTGAATAACAAAGCAGTTATTCCCAGGCATTTATGAGCAGTGGATCAATAGCAAAAAGATGGGATTTCTTCAAAATAAGATTCTAAGCACAGACTCTTGGCAACTAATCAGTGTTACAATAATTTCCATTTCAACAAAATAAACACCTCACAAAACACTGCCTGCTGTAATTCTGGAATTCTCAGGAGGGACATACCACAACGAATTTGCTGAATGAGTCCTAGGAGTCTTTAAAAAATTACAGATTACTGAGAATTGCAGAATAAAGTTTCCTTCTCTTCATGCTGTAGGGAGTATTTTGATTACAGTTGCACTCAAACCACTTAATTCCATGAGATAAACTATTTGCTAAGAAATGCCACAGTATTTTCAAGCAGAACAAATAATCTCTTTTTGTGATCTCTGTTGTTCATTTTATCTCCTATTTCTCTGCTTAACTAGGCATGATAGCAAGGCTGCATCCTGCTTGGAAGTATTTATGATCATGAACATTCCCAAAGCCTTGGGCCAAACCCCTAATTACTCCATTAACTTTTAAGAATAGTTCAAAATTACATTTTTTTATGTAAGTATCATTACCCAGGCAAATTACTGTAGTAAAAAATGGAGAATCACACTTCCTTATCTTCTAATCAAGTAGCTTTAAAGAAATCACAAGTTATTCTTTCCTGTCTTGCTATAGCAAAGATTTACTTACAGAAGACACACTGCAGAGTCACAATTGTCTCAGTGAAAACACAAATCCTGTAAGGCCTGGGAATCCCAGAAATGCCAGTTGAGCACAACTGTTTAAAAAAAAAAAAAAAACAAACACCAAACCAAAAAAAGCTGAAAACAAAACCTTTACCTTTTGGACTTTTTTCTTTTTCAGGCATTGTGGCAGTGACTTGACTTTCTGCACACTGCAACGCACGAGTAACAACAGCTCATTCAAACTGAAGAGCTTGTACACAACGTTGCCTTCCTCAGGTGCTTGATACTCTGAAGGGTCTTCTTTAAGCAGCTCAAGTTCACTTGGCAGCTTTCCTAGAGAAAATGAATAAACCAGAAAATGACAAGCTTTACATTTTTTACAATGAAGCTGATTAGCTTTGTTCCCTTGCAGAAGAGTTTTTTGTTCAGTTTTTTTTTACTCTAGGATCTGTTTTGCTTCCTAAGATCGAAGGGTGAAAACTACTTGGGCACAAAAAAGTCACATATTAAAAAAAAAAAATTAAAATAATTACATTTGGGAACTGTTTCACTCTTTAAGAGTATATTTTTAAACAATCTCACATCATTAGATTGCTCACACAAATAGAGAGAACTGCAAATGTGAGACTCCATTCTTGTATAAATGTAGTTCAAAAGCTGCTTTTTAAGCCACAGTCAATCAGCACAAAGGAGAGAAAAATTTGATTTCTAATGAATGCCTCCTGAGAGCTGCCATGCATTCATCAAGTACTGAGGTAAGTCAAGTCTCAGGTCTGGATGGCAGCACAAGTCTCCACACCCCATGGAGTTCAACCTGGATACCAGCACATTGAAGAGGTGCTACTGCATCTCCCAGTGCAGCTCTCAGTACATTAAAAAACATCCCTGCAACCCTTAGAAACATTTTAACAAAATGTTTCAAATAAAAACAGTAGAATCCAAATTGGTTTACTGAAAATGTATCCAATTCTTTCTTTTTCTGTCCTGCAGATGTGTGGAAGTATGTCTCAAAACTACACCTATAAATATGGATTGCCACAGTGCTATGAACAAATACATTTTTAACATTAAATTTAGAGTTTATGTGCATGCATGTTGTGGGAGATATTATCCAAGGAACTGGAAGTAATTTTCTGTTAGTGAAATATATAACTCAAATATGGCTTTGTGCAAAATAGACATGCAAAGAGGTTTCTCAGCTTGCTGTAGAACATTCAAATTACAGAATTATGCTTTCTATTCCTATACAGTCACTTTTCAGCATGTTGGCAATATTGGTTTCACAATCTCTATTAAAAAAATTCTGTTGTAAAACATCTGAATTCTAAACTCCATCTTTTTAACACAGAGAGAAATAAAGCATCATGCCCCTCAGCCTTTCAAACTGAGGGAGGAGACATGGTCTTAGTGATTCAGTTAAATCAGTAAAAATGTAGGAAGTGATAACACTATTTCAACTAAAACAGAATTAATTGTGTTAACCTATAGATTAACTAATTAATTCCTACATGATCAATTCCTACACCTCCTCAGAAAATGCCAGACATATTTTCCCACCAAAAAGCATGGATTTGTTGGAATTAAATATTTGAGAAGAGTATCTGTCCTGACACAACCTGGTTTCCTGCATATTTATCTAACACAATAAAGTGTTTCTAACTTCAGCTGTACAGAGTTCAGAAGCAACTTGGGCATGTGAGGAAAGCCTCCAGGGTCATGGTCCCCAGGATCTTCACAACTTGGAATTCTGGGCTAAGGTCCAGGTGCAGCATAGATTTAATACCCAGCTAATTGCCTGAAAACTTGGAGAGGTGGCTTGTAGTGAATCCTCATTTGCCTTCTGGTACAGAGTGCTGGGAGTTAAGCAACAGCAACTGAACCAGGAGGTTCAAAACTTAAAGACATACACATTTAATTTTCCCCCCATTTTTAATTGCATAATTTATTTTATTCTACAAAAAAATTAAAATAATTCTACTTTTGATTGACAAGAAACTACTTTTGCAGACTAGACTACTCAGATATTTGAATTTCCATGCAAAAATAACTCATTCCACTACCAAATGATTTCTTTTCTTAAAAAACTTGCATATAACAACTTATTTCTCTACAGTAAAATAGTATTTCACATTCACCTCTGTGGACAAAAACTCCCAGTGCTCCCTTCTGTGTGCAAGACGGTAATTCCCACACAGAAAAGCTACTGTTAACTTGAGCCACATCTCTAAATAGATGTAACAGATGCACTATTGACATGTTCTTCAGATAAAGGAGGTAAAGTGTTTTCTGTTCAATTTTCCTCCTTACACAATGACCACACTTACTCTTTGGCACTCCCTCAAAAAGCCACGTCCAGGTATTTCTAGAGGAGCCGGTGGGATTGGAGGCTGGGGCTGGCACAGTTTCTGTGCTGGAGGTCACCAGTGTTTTTGGACACTGAGGCAGCTGGGCTGGCACAGCATTAGAACTCTCACAGCTCACCATTGGCTCATGAGCTTTTTGGGAAGGGGACTTGAGAAGCTCAGTCTGCATTTTCAAAATTTGCCCGACAGGATCCAATTCTTTGGATAACTTCCTTGGAGGTTTCTTGGAGGCTTTTTTCCCCTGATTCTTGGTATCTGAGCAGTCAGTGATGCTTGCTAAAGGACCCTGGGTAGGGGAAGGAACTCTGGCAGTCTCTGCTGAGGTACAAGAAACAGTGCAACAAGCAGTGGTTTCACCTTCTGAATCAATCACCAAACGCTCTTCATCCGTGTCACTACTGCATAAAGAAGTGTAAGTCTCTCTTTCCTGTGCAGCATCAGGCTCTTTCTCAGAACTCACTGCAACAGACAGAGGATTTAATTTCGTTTCACTGTCCAATACTTCCTTGGTCATGACATCCTGTGCTTTGTTTGGTCCTACCTCCACTGACTGAAAGCTTTTACAAGGAGAATGTTCTTGAGGGCTGAAGCATGGAATGCCATCTACTGATGGAAGCTGCACGCTGGCACATGCTGAACTTTCTTGCTCAGAAAGGGTGTTTTTCTCCCCTTCATCTCCTCTATTTACAGCAGATGAATTCTTCCCCCCCAGTTTTAGGCCATGAGACAAACTTTTAGCAGTGTTACTAGCTGCAGGAAAAGTAGTTTCCATTTTACACGTTCTTGAGAGCTTGGTTGTTGCTCCAAAAGTTTCAAGCTCTGTAACATCATCATCGAAGTCCATCCCTGTGTCATCTGGAGAAGGAATTGTCCTGCACTGGTAGGTGTCAGAACACACCTTAACACAGGGATGAGAAAGTAATAAAATTAAAAAACACCAAAACAATAAAACAAACCAAGAAATGAGACATTGCCAAACTGAAAACACAAAAAACATTCTACCATCCATATTTGACTGTTAGGAAAGAGGAGCAGTAACTGAAAAACAATTTTTCTTGTTTACCATTGAATATCTTGGGTCCTACGAGTTGAAAGGCCTCTTCTAAAGAGAAAAAGTTCACAAAACTTTTTCCACTGAAGTGAACTGATCAAAAGACATTTAAATGAAATAAACATTAGAGCTGAGATGCCCATGTAGAAGCATTTAAAGGAACTAGACAGACATTTTCTAACAGGGTCTGTAACTCAGAAATAGAAAAACCACCAACAGAAAACCTGAATTTCCCTTTATCACAGGAAAAGCAACTTAGGAATTTTAACCCAAGTTTTTGGTTTTGCTTGTTTTTAAGAATATGTGAATCTACATACATCCCACTGGAACAGGTTGTCCTCAACTGGTTTGTCCATTGATAATTCAGAAATTGGAACGTAAGATGTTTTAGTTGCTACGAAATCCATTGGAATTTCATGGAAGATTTGATTCCTCTCTCTTACTGTCATTTCTTTTCTCAGCAGAGGTGGATCAACATAAACCACTTTAGCTGGTTTGCTACCTTTTCAAGAATGAAAAGAGATGGAGTACATATTAAATGAAAGGAAGAAAGACTGTTGTATAATTTAAATAATAAATCTTTCAACTTCCAATTACACTCAAATCCACTGCACATACACACCAGAAGAAATGAAAAATGATCCTTTCATTCATTAACAACAGAAGATAAAAGTATGTCCAGATGTGGTGTAAATGATTATGATCCTGCAGCAGCAATACACACCACATTAATAGCTGAACATATTTCAAATGCAGTTCTAAGTAGAGAATTTGTAAAATAAGAACTGAGGATTCATCACTTCCTATACAGCATCATATCATCAAATGTATCCTGTTTTCGAAAAAGATCTTTTTTTCTTCCTAGTTTAAAAGCCTATTCTTTTTTTTAAGTCTCATTGCCCAAGTGATAACTGCAGTTTATTTCTCTTCTAATCAGTTAACTCTGTCTGGGCTCTGCTGCCCCACTCCTTTGTTTGCACCTTAACACACTTACATATGAATCACCCAAAAATACAAACAATACCCTGCCCATCACACCAGAGAAAGCCAAGGCACATGGTGAACACAGTCTCCCAGTTTTACAAAAAAAAGTAAATTAAAGCAAGGGGTTGGTCACAGGGAAAATGGAAAAGGAAGGCGCAGGGAAATCCTTCAAGAACTACTGTGTATTGCTACCACAATCTGAATGGCCTTTAGGTGTTAATTTTGGATCCAAAAATTAAGTTTAAAAACTAATGCTGCTACAAAAGGAGTCACGCATTATCTTTACTGATAAAGTCATTTAATTTACATAGGAAAGTGACAATTTTTAGATGTTGCAGGTATTTGATAGCTTATTTACTATCTGTAAATCTGCTATAGAAACTTGTGTAAAAAGCACAGAAGGACATTCCAACACAACAAACAGGATAAATACTTGAATAAACCGTACTGTGTTTAAAAAAAAGGGTAAGGGAGATAATTTGCATTTAGATTACTGAAGAAGTGCTTGACAACTAAAGTAAAGCTGTCAGGTGAGATCATCAGTTTATTAAAACATTTTCTGCTGCAACTGAAAAAATTATCTTCATGGACATTCTTTCCTTATTTACTATTCTATGATGTAAACAGATCCTTTTAATTCCAGAAAATAATCATTCTTTGCTTTTTCATAAAATTTCAGAATTTCTCTGGTTTTTTAGTTTACTGAAATGAGTGCACTTTACAATAATTTTAACAGCTTCATGCAGTTGTTTTCTTTCCAAGGAGCACAACTTACAGTTTTAAAAAGTAAAACTGGTTTTAACTGGCTTTTTGTCTTGGCTTTTTTCCCCCAGGTGGAAAATAGCTGAATGTCCAAATTCAACATTTATGGTGGAATTGTAGAGGTTGTTACTATTCTCAGTAACAAGGTGGAAAAAGGTATAGGAAACAATATCCAGTGACCCTGGATCAGCTTTTTGGACACCCGTCCCATAGTTTTAATAACAAAAACATCCCATACCTGCAACAGTGATCATTTTAACACAAACTGGAATTTCCCACTGTTCCTTGTAGTTTAGTCCATGATTATTCAGTAAAGTAAATAACGATTGATTACTTAAAACAACTTGAGGACGATATTTCAAAGCAAGTTTTTCTGCATTTGAATCGGAACTAATATCCTAAAGAGAAAAAAAAGTTATTTCTTTCAAAGTTCGTCTTTTAAGAAATACACATAAATTTAAATTTACAAGAAAAACTCCAAATCCAACCAAAAATGGATATATACAACCCCTACCCCCCAAAAAAAGTCCAAAGACTACCACAGTGCCAGGCTTCAAAATAAAATGAAAGAGAAAAAAACTTCCCTGAAGGTTTTCAGCTGAACCTTATACATTCACTTTGCAGTGTAAGAAAATACATATTTTTAACTTGTATTTTTCTTAAATTAAGTTAATTTCTATACATTTGAATTACTAGGTTGAACAGGAATTTAGATAACCATGAAATACGGGAGTATGTTGGAGCAAAAAAAAAAAATCCCCCAAAACAGATTAACTCACAAATATACACTACAGATCTTACAAGTTAAGCAACAGTACAATGAAGATATTGAATACTGAAGTATGGTTAAAATTGCACAGTTGTTTCAATACTGATTAGATATAAAGAACCTTAAACAAATATAAAATCATCAAGAATACAAATTCAGAATTGAAATGATAAAATCGTTAAATTTTACAAGTACACATTTCCATGAAGGAAGGAGGCTGGGAATGCTCATAAGGCTGAAGAACATCACCAAGGACTACAAAGATAATGGGAGCCCCGAGCACTGAGGACCATGCGAGAAGTAAGAAAAACCCAGCTATGATCTTTTTCCTGCCACCTCAGACATCATCAGAAGGGCTCTGTTTACAGCACTAACATCTTTGAGGCTTATACCATTCTCCTGCATCACCTCTGCTCCTTTCTTCAGCAAGTTTCTCTGAAATTACAGTGCTTCTGTTGAAAGTTTAGTTTTTGATATGTGAAAAACTCCTTAATATAGATGATAAAAAATCATGTAGAATAAACAGTGAAAAAACTCAGTTCTACAGAATGAAAACTCCCTGATTTTCACAGTGGAAGAACACAAACAGAAATATCAGCTATTTAATGGTCCAATGCAGTCTAAAAACTGTTCAACACAAAAAGGATCAGATTGCACTTCTGTACAAAATATGCCTTTAAAATGACAATAAAAAGGTTACTTACATTATGCATAATATGAGCCCTTTTTTCTGGGGTTATAATGGATGTAACAGTGTTATAATCTGTGGGCAGCTGAACAGGCATGGAAGGGAAATCTGTTTTAAAATGTCTTGCTGTACCCTGGGGGAAATCAAGCAGTGTTAAAAACAGCTTTCACAGCAATCATGCTCACCTAACACTGCATTTCTTATGAAGAAAAATATTAGAAATGTACACAGGTCCATTATAAAGTTATATAATGTTTGAAAACATACTATTAATGTAATCTTTTTATGGCAAACATCCGGTGAAAAGGGTTAAGAGACCCTTTTCACCAGATGTCTGCCATAACAAGATTACTTACTACCAAAATAATTTCAGTTTTAATTAATTAAAGTTTTAATTAATAATTTAAATTATAAATTATAACCCCTAGCTCAAGAATGGAGTAATAGTTGCAAAAATCCCAAATCCTTGCCTAACACAATTCTGATGTAATTCTACTTACTTAAAAAAACCCATGAACCCCAATATGTGTACATAAGGTATTACCATTGCAAGAAGATTTTTTTCCAGCCTAAAGGTCAGCTGTGTATGAAACTTTCCTCCCATGATACTCATTATCTCCTGCAGGGTGTAAAACTCTGGATACTTCTTCACGTGTCCAATACATGCACGTAGCAATTCCTAACACAAAAAGGAAAATAATTGATGTATTTGTATCTTTCATAAGAATTTAATTTTGAAAAGTTTTTTCTGCAATTTCAAGTTGCATTTAAAAACTTGCAGGTACCAATACAGATCTATAATACTCTTACAATCACTGCTGTGAGAACTGCAATATATTCCAGATTCTCCTCAGCCCTTCATAAGCAAAGCTGACAATGTATGCACACAACTCAGGCCGATCATTAAAAACATGCAGTTTAGTACAGTCTGAAATGTGCCAAACCAGGTAATTTTCTTTTTAGTTATGTATCTTGGCTTTTAGAGGAAGTCACGGTTTTTTGTGTTACCACCCAGCTTACACTAAGCCTAGGCAAAAGTCACAAAGGTAAAGGCACAGGATGATTCCATTTGTGTTGAAACTCACTGTTATGTCAACTCTACATAATTTTTTACAATACCTGGACTAGGTATTTAGGATATTTAGATTTTACTTAGTAACGAGAATGAGTTATTTCTTCAAGTATTGGTTAAAACAAAATATGGGCCTCTATTTCATTTTTAAGTCAGGGTATTAACAATAATTAGGACTTGAAGTCTGGAGACACATTTTGTGACCAGATGACAAGATACAAAATTGCAAAGCCAATCCCAGTATTTAGGGGGCAAAAAAAAGAAAGCAAGGTGTTTGTCTTCACATGTGCCCAAACTCTGTGTTAATCCACTAATGGGAAAGTTGAATGAACTTTTTTTCAAAAATGTGCTATAAACCCAAGAATGATACATGAAGTTGCATTCATGTTTGATCTTAGAATCATCAAAGCAGATATTTAACACAGCATGAACTTGCAGAGGGTTATGATTAAAGCCTGGGTAACTTCTAATTAAAGTGACTTTATAGCATGCTACTGTGACATGCTCCTAAGCTTTTCTGTAGAGGAAAGCTTAACATTCTGCCCAGTAGTGTATATCTAGGAGCCAATTCTTAATGGAAATGCACACTGAAAATGCAGCTCCTCCTTTCTCAAACATAAAGAATTGATTTATTTATTTGATGAATAAATATTCTTGCAGTAGTGTAAAAAGTGATTTCTTCTATGGTATCTTTTTGGCTGCAATGAACCATGGCCAAGCCATGCTGAGCAGCATAAGGGAAATGGCCATTTCCTCATCTCATCCCAACAGGAAATCAGCAGGTCAGGGAACACCACATCCCATGAGCAGTTCTATGTGTCCCAATCACAATCCCAAGAGGATTTTTAAGAAGGGCTGGAATTAAGCATGGCATTGGTAATTACCTCAGTATAACATAGTGCATCTTCAGAGATGGCATCATAATCTTGGGCACAGCTCTTTGCAGCGTTTTGGGCAAATTTCATAAATTCTGCAATTTCATTGTTTACTACTTCTTTCATTTGCTGGGGGAAGGAAAAATCTATTTTTTAGACAAAACAGAATCCTCTATACTAGACATGTAACCAACAAAATTTCCAGAAAGACAGTACAGGTAATGATATGAAGGAAGGAAGAGATTCCACTTGCTACTCCATTTGGCAAGTGTTCAGTTTCACTTAAGTAAAAAAATTTTTTGCAAGGCCCATCTTCTTTAAAAAAATCCCAAACCAACAACACAGCATCCCCAACAAACAGTAAGTTTCTTTTGATACAGTGATTTATAAATAGAGAGGTTACAAGGTGTGGTTGATGAAGCTTACATGGCAAAGTCACAAAGATATCTGAGTTCTGATTTCATGAGAAATTATAAGTAACAACAACAGTGGTTACTGCTGCGTCTGGAAACAATATTTCCATTGTTACAGCATAAAATAAAGAAATTAGCGTTATTAAGGAAGCATGGGAAACCAAATGCAATGGCTCAGAACAATTTGCTGATTAATTACATTTTACAGGACACAACTAAAATGATCCTGCCCCCCAGCATGCATGTGGCCCATTTAAACACACTGCTGAGACTCAGCAGCAGGGCTGAACTCAGCCCTTCCCCTGGCTGAGCACAGCAGGGCAGCACACAGGGCCCTCCCCTGCTAGAGAACAAAGCTCCCACAGCTGGCAGAGATCACATCAAAATGTATCCATGGCCTAACACTACCCAAGACTGCTACATGCCACTATGAAACGCTAAAATCACAGTAAGGACAACTTTTAACTTCCTCCTCAGAAAAAAAAAGGGTTTTTTTGGGGGCTGGGAGGCTGTTTGGTCAGTTGTCAAAGATCTACACTTATCCTCAGTTGTTCAGATCACTTTAAAAAAAACCCAACAAAACAAAAAAGCCACAAAACCCCGATTTCAATGGAATTACAAAATACACTTTCAATTTCTATTAAAAAGCTTATCCTGAATATTTCAAACCTTTATTACCTTTCATAATACCATGAATTCTACAACAAATTAATTATGACAAAACCGAAAACAAGTTTTTTCCCTTTTCCTTTATTCTTTCTAAGAAAAAAAATTGTATGACTTCCTCTGTGATGGTCTTATGTTCATATCTTACCATATATGTGAAAAAGTCCCTTTGACTTGCTGCATTAACTTGGAAATGGTTTCTTTTTTTTGAGAACTTAGTCATCAGATACAAGTATGTTTTCTGCTCCTTCTCAGTCAAACAAGAGGTGAAGGGATAGGGGAGTCTGGGCTCTGGAAGAGGATGGGCATCAGCTGGGCTTTTAGCCTCCCCCTCAAGTGACTCTGCAGCCTGCATGCTACAGGTCTGTCTGTTTTCTGAAGAGTTTGCCACATTTTTCTTTGCCTCTCTGAAAGAAAAGTAACAAATGAACAAATTTGCAGTCTTCACATAAACACTAATATTAGTCTGAAACAATCAAGGCAGCTGTGCAAGCCTCAACTGCTCTGAGACATTGCTACTCCAATTCCTATCTGTGCCAGTGGACTGCTCTTATTCTAAAACCTCACCTGTACAATCACAGTAACCCTTAGTGCCAGCAGCAACTGGTTTAAAAACAAACAAACAAACAAAGGTAGGGTTTTCTTTTCTTAAAAAAACAAAATGGTGTTAACAAGCTAAATATGAAACATATTCTTTGTTCTGGAACCACACATTATTAATGAAAGGATAAAGAACCTCCACATTTCATCAGTCACTGATGGCCACTGTTCAGAAACTGTTTACATTCAGAAAGGTCAGACTTATCAGTCAGTTCTGATACTAAAGGAGAAAAATTTAACTAGAAAAAGCCTTTCCTTCATTGCAGAAGAAGAAAATTAAAATTACTTCACTGTGTAACAATAGAAATTCCAGACTTCAACAAAGAAATTTTTACAGAATACACAAATCAAGCATTTAATTTTCTACTCTAAACAATGCTGGAATCAGTCACCAAAAATAATAGCAGGCTAGGGCAAGAGGCATGGCTGTTCTAACAATAAAGAAGTAACATAAAGCTCATTCTAAAAACAACTGCAGTAAACAAAGGGCAACCAGCCTAGCCCCGGTCTATTTAAAATAATTGTACTTAAGAGAGAAAACATTTAAGGCTAACAAAAGGAACATTAACTGCTGATGTTGGAAAAAGCATATTTTAAAGATACTATTTCAGCAGTAGAAAACATCTCAAGTGTCATTCAAACCCAGCAGTATCACATCCACAGTTCTTAATAACACTTCACAGCTGTCTCTCTAAATATGAGAATGTGTCCATCCTTGTGGCACAAACTGGCAAATTTAATTAAGCTGTAGCAGCAACAAGATGCTGACTCAGATATGCCAGTGTAAGAACATCAAGAAATTCTAGCAGCTTAAATTGGCTATATTCAGCTCTGAATGAAATGGCAGCACATCAAGATCATTTCAGTATGCACTGCTGTCACAGTCTTCATTGGGGTGCAAACCAAAATAATCTGACAGAGCTTTTCTCTCCATATTTACAGCATTATACTTTATTTGAGCTGACGGCTTAAATTTTTCCCGTTCATTTTATCAGCAACCTGCTTTCACTGCTTCTACACCAAGAGAACATACTCTTTCTAAATATCTATGAGAAACTCCCCAAATTAGCAAATTTCCTCCAGCTTTTACTTTCACATTTGCTTCAACATGTTTCTCTTCCTCTTGACTCTGGTCACACAACCCAGCTCCATCCATTTCTGATTTTCACCAGGTGCAACCTTCTTTGGCTTCTTCTGCCTGTAAACACACTCAAACCACACACAGTTGGCCACAATCCCCACTCTTGAGTGTCCACTCCAGAAACTCTTCTAAGGAAGAATCCCACAGTATCAGATGTCCCAATAACAAGCTGTGAGGCTATGCTCATGTCTTGCCAATTCAAGGAAAGTTGCTTCAATAGGTATGAACCAGAAAGCCTTCTCTAGCTGAAGATGTGGGATGAAGTCATGCGATGTAACAGGCAGGCCCCTCAAATGTACACTCTCATTGTCAGCTCCTAACAACACAGTAATTCTCTTTTGGAACAAACTATTTCCCCACATGCTGAATTCCCCACTTACATGGTTTCCCATCCACATTCCTCCCAGTGTGGAGGTTCATGTACTAGGCAGCAGGTTCACTTCCCTTATCAGCTTAACAAACTCTTAAACCAAGAGTCTAAATACAGTCCTCCAAATGCTGAGATCCAGCAGCATGAGCCACACTTTTCACTACGTGAAATAAATGTTATTCTACTTCCACAACTTAAGAAAATATAAAAATTACACCAAAACTGCAAAAACAACACTATCTTTACCACCTGTGTTCACACAGCTTCGTTTCCCAGACCACAGGACTCAACTTGGACTCCTCCTGCTTTCTGAGGTTTCACAATAGACAAAGCACGGGCCAACAGCGGGCCCAAGGAATCAGTAACAAATCCTTGTGTGCCAGAAAATATGCAGCTTTCTGCAAAACAGTATGGGGATGTATCCATAGGATGATAACAAAGAGCACAAAATAATAATATACCTGTTTGATAAATGCCACAGTTCAGAGAGGCTCAGCGACAAGGAATATTTTTCATAAAGTTCATGGGAGAAAAATACTTCTTGGCCATTTTTTGGTGGAATATCCCTAATAAAAGAAAATTTTAGAATAAATATATTGCAAAACAAACAAAAATTAAAGGCCACATCTGCCCCTGAGAAACAAAAACAAGAATTAATTTATATGAAAAAAAGAGGCCACCTACACAGTGGTTCAGACTTCCTCTTTATGGAAGTTATGTATGTACTAATACCCTATGTTCTTTGATAGTAAAATATATATCCTTCTCAATACAAAAGAATTTAACTAATACAAGATATCAATTCTAGGTATGGTGAAATTCTGATGAGAGCTTCACACTTTCACAGGTTCATGAATCAAAACCAAACTTTGGGTTGAAATCGCTGGAATTCTTGAGAAACATACACCGGTTCTAGCTTTTCAGAAAAGATTTGTTCTTCTCTCCTACACTGATCTATACTCCCTTTTTCATTTTTCTAATACAGCCGTTCAAGTGAACAGGCTTTACACAATCCCAACCTCCCTAACTATTGTGAAAGGTACGAGCAAAGACTTAATTTACGTTTTACCTCACAAACTAATTCCAACCCACCTCGCCTCTCTAGGGTTAAAGAGCCGAATTACGTATTTGCAGAGCGTTTCGTATCAGAAACACGAACAACGTCCCTGCCCAGAGCCCACGCCGTGGACCTCCAGGACCTCACAGCCGCCCAGCCCGGGGCCACCCGGGAACGATCCCGCTCCTCCCGCTCGCGCGGCGGGAGCGACAGGAAACAGCGCACGCGCCTCGGGGCGGCGTCCGGCGGGGCGGGAACCGAGCCCGCCCCACGAGCCGCGGTGTGTTCCGCTCCCGGCGGGGCAGCACGGAGCTGTGTCCGTCACCCACGCCTCAGGCGCACCCGCCAGGCCGCTCAAGGAGAGGAAGACGCGCTCACCATGTCAGCGGCGGCCCCGCGGCCGCCATCTTGGCAAAGCCCTCAGGGCAGCAACTTCGCGGCTCCTCGTTTTACCGCCGTGCGAGCCCCGCTCAGGGCACTGGCCAATCAGCACCCGGCACATGGGTCAGGTGTTCTGGACCAGCCAATAGGAACACGGCCTCGAGCAGTGCCTCAGAATGTGGCCGCCATTTTGTGGCGGGCGGGGCGGATGATGGCGCGGAGCTGAAGTGTGCGGGGAGATCCGCTCCGAGTTCACAGGCGGGGCCGAGGCGGGGCCTGGGCAGGAGGTGGATGTCTTGGGCGGCACATCCCGCCCTCCTCGAGTATTTCAGAGGTGGAGCCCTGGGCAGAAGCTAAGGCCAGAGGATGGGTGTCCCGGGTGGCTCCTCTCGCTCCGGGTGTGCAGAGGTGGGGGGGTGGCCTGTCACTGAGGGGTTGGAGCCGCGTGTGAGGGCTGAGGTGCCCATAGAGGCGGCTGCGTTCAGCAGCTTCCTTCCTCTCTTAGGCGTTCTGTTTTCCTGGCTTACTTCTCGTGAGCAGAGCCGCAAAACCTTTTTTAACTGATGGACACGCTTCCCAGTGTGGTAAAATGTGGAATTCGGGTATTCTCAGAACCCATAGGTCTGGGTGATGGAAATTCATTTGCCTGTGGTTTTACAAGAAAAGGTGATGTCGGTCACTGCTCTAAAGACGGGGAAATGATGAGGGCACAGTGTGTGCTTGGTGTCCTTTGATTAAAATGGGGCACTATTATACAAATACAGGAAAACCCAGAGATGATTCAGAATGATTTCCAAACCCACCAATAAGGGAGTCTTCAGCTTGCTGCAGATCAGTTTTAAGGACCGTGATTTTAATTTTGCCCTCTTGATTTATCTTAGAGAAGCAGAAAAGTTTTCTATCCCACTGGCCAGACCCACCCAGAGCCTAGCTGTGGAATTACCCCCTTGGAAGGAGTGGCCTTAGTTCCCAACCCAGGTATGGTAACAGTTCTGTAGCTGAATTATGAGAAAGCTTATTTTGGTGAATGTGGCAGCTTAAAATCTATTTCAGGCTGGGTCTCTCTAAAACCTGAAGTATCTGGTTTTTTGTTGTTTGGGGTTGGTGTTTTTGTTTTTTTTTTAAATAAAATAATGCTATTTCCTACTGGTGAAAGTAGGAAATCCTTTCTTTGTATTTCCATGACATAAACATGAACATCAGGAAACAGGTTTCCACTGTGAGGGTGATGAAACAGTGGCACAGGTTGCCCAGGGAGGTTTTGGAGTCACCATCCCTGGAAATACTCAAAAGGTAGGCATGGTCCTGGGCAACCAGCTAAAGGAGGCCCTGCTTGTGACTTCTGTGTCTCTGTCACCCTCAGCAATTCTGTAGCTCTGTGAAAAATCAGAGGTCAAACCCACCTCAAACCCACCCACCTTCTAATGTACAGTTTAGGTTTCCTTATGGGCAGGCACAGGAGGGAGTCTTCACTTCAGAAAAATTCCCGTGTTTTATATAGAACTATGCAGTTCTTTATAAAGCTGTTCCCTAACCTGTATCTTGCTGGTCAGGAACTCTCCTGTCACTGGGAGGAGTGGGCAGGAATCATGCGCTGACAATAAGAAAATTAAATCAGTTTTCAGTGTCTTGACTGCTGTAGACATGGAGCTGCTGTAGAACACATGGCACTGCTTAGTGCTACTGTTCTAAGAGTTATCACACTACTTTTTTTGTAGAGTTGATCTGTAGGTGAAGGCTGCTTCCAGATACAGTGCTTCAAAGATGAATGCTAGAATCTATTTCTGGATCGTGGTCAGGCATATAAATACTGAGCTGTTAAAAGCTCTGTCAAGACTGAGGCATTTCTGAGTAGGTGCAGAAGGAGAATTTCACATGCCTGAAGTCTTAAGACCAAGCATGCTGCTGACACATTCAGGTAGTCCCAAAGTTAGCACAGCAGAGGGGAGCTGCACCTTTGACTTCTGATGCCTAAATTGTATTAAAACTTCAATTTTGATACCCAAATCCTCATTTAGATCTGACCTAAAGTAGTATTTCTTCTGGGAGCGTTCACTGGGAGGATTTTGTGCCAAATTTCTTGTATTTTGCACTTGATGTAGTGAACTGTGATTTCAAATAAGACACCTTCAAATAGAGGGAAGCTACATTAATCCGCGTTCATTCCGAGAAGGTTTAAAGCTCTTGTTGGCCAAAAGGAGAGCTTAAAAGGTGTTTGGGGGTCATCTTGTTTCCCTGCTGCTGACAAAACGAAATGTACGTGCTAAAACAGCTCTCATGCATGTGTAGTCTAATTTTGTATCAGTGCATTCCTTAAGGAATAAACCTAATAAACCGTAATTCAGAAAAACAAGGAAGATGCGACTGACAAAAAAATTAAGACAGATTTTTCCATTAGAAGCTGAAGTTTTATTACAGGATAAGAGTACATAAAGCACATCTAAAATCGATGTGTTCAATGCACTTAATAAAGGTAATGTAATATTAAAGGTACGGTTTCTAAGTACAATATAACAACATTCATATTAGAATGAAAATTGGAGTATTTAAAAGACAACATTAAATCTCTTATTTTTACAGTCATATTTACAAAATGAATCAAAATACTTTTTTCGGGACCGAGTAAAATAACAAACTTGAATATAAGCAGGCTATCGTAAGAGTGAGTTGGAAAGGTCTATGGAAGGGAAAAGTGAAGTGATTTGGGTAAAGATCATTAGCAAAGGTTTAGTACAATACCACATCCTCTTGATGGCTTACATTTTACTGTGGCTAGAAAAGGAATTTATACATACTGTACACATAACAGACAGCACATATTTACATGTACAGTATAATTGCATTAAACTTGTGTGTATTTACAGAAATTTGAGCATATCACTCAACGAGGTTTTTAAGTCCGTGTGCTTCATTTTCAATCTGATGTATATTTGTAATCAGCATTTATTCTGGCGTTGGTATGTTGAATATTTAGTAAAGAGGGAGGATAAATGTTAACCAAATGGTTTTGCATAAATATATCAAACTATTAAAACAATAAGGAGAATGTGTTCCTGGCATTGCGCATAGGTTGGTACGTACAAATTTAAGAGTGAGTCCTTCTCTCTTTGAAAATATCAAAAGGTGACTTAAATCAAGAAGGGAAAACAAAATTGTCATGGCTTATATTTAAATAAGATTGTAGCTTCAAGAGGTTTTTATAATTGTCCTGATAGTGTTTGCAGTTAAACATTCCACTTATGAAAATATACCCATGGTGCAGTAAAGTTTGTTTTTGTTTTTAGGTCAACAGTATGTTTGCTGTTTAAAAAAAATTATTTATATATATATATTCCTTGGATTGAGGGTATAAAAGCAGTGCATGGAAGCCAAGAACCATGGCTTTAAAATTCACTACCTTCTATTATCAAAAAGTGCAGTAAACAGAAACATTGTTATTAATAAATTGCTCAAAAATCTTTGCTAAAGATCTTATAAATTCAGTAATATTACAGAAAAATTCTAATAAATATTTAAAAGGTTAATTACCTCCTTAGTTAGATATTTGATATCCATCGGTTTTTAAGAATGAGCATGAAAACAATATCTAGAATGAAAGGAACAGGGGACAGGAATATCTTGAAGGGTATATGACTACGTAAATTAAGGTATACATGAAAAAATAAAAACAAAACCCCCATACCTGACAAAACGTTGCAAATTCCACTTCTTAATTAACTTTAGTTGCTACTGGCTGTCCTTGGATATGTATGCATGGTGTATAAAGCATATCCAGGGACTGAATTTAGCCATCCATCACGGCAGATTTACAGAACATTCCTATTTACAGTAACTGGAGTTAAGTGTGTAGGCATGGCCCAGTAACATCCGCAGTCTGAGTGTGTACAGATCCTATTTAAAGTGAGGAGGGAGGAAGGCACCCAGCAGAATAACATCTATAAATTTCCCATGCAACAACAGGATAGAATTCTCCCAACAAGCCAAATAACTACCTCCCTTTCAGACAGACAGCATATTGTAATTATTTTATACTGGCAGATTAGATGTTTTTCTTATTTTTAATACAATACAGGCAGACTGTTTTAGTAACCAAAAGGATAACAAGCTGGACAGAACAATTTTAATAACATTAATAATTAATAATGTTAATAATGTAGAAAAAAATTCTACACTTGATATCAAGTATCTGTACCGGTGAAGTAATTTTCTCCTTATTAAATATACTATAGAATAATTTATATAATGACACTATGCATTTAAAGAGAAAACCATGTCCCAAATCTTGTACTCTGATACAGGTACTTGTTGGGCATATGTTGGTGTATATATATATATATACACAAATATATATATTTATATATAGTTATACTCAGTGAAATTAACAAGACCCAAAGGTGGTATTGTCTAGGAATAAAAGGGGTTTGTTTGTTTTTGTTCACAAAAGTAACTTATCTAGCACCACACATCAGAAAAACACAAAAATAGCACACTCTAGTTCTAAACAGCTATGTCTAAAATAGATTATATCGTAAAACAGATATTATACAGCATAATGTGGTATTTGATAAACAGATAAATATTTGCACTGTGTAGGCTGTTTATAGTATAATTTTATCTATACAGAATGAAAGCAAAAAGTTAACTGTATAGAGGTGAGCAGAACAACATTAAATATTATGACTCCAAAGCAGAGACAAAGTTAGAGTTGAAAGAATAGAGCAAGATAAAATGTTTACAGGCCATTACAAGTCCTTAAATTAGTAGTAAAATAAGGAATCAGTTGCTCAAGTTTAAGAAAGCAGTAAACAAGAGATTTGCATTTACATGCAGATGTCTAAAACTTGTATTTCTTTTAAATCTATGCACAAAAAGTCATTTGTTTTTATTGCTTGACATTCAGTTATGGCTAGAATATTTTTAACCTTTTTTTTGTACTTTGGAAACAAGAATATTGTTAAAGGTGCCATAAAAATGGACAACATTGAAAACAGTTTGCAAATAAACCACCTAACACTGCAGTTCTTTATACATTTTAAAAAGCCTTGTCTGGGGTTTGTCATATGTTAAATATATTTAATCTGGGAAAATACATTGTAGCTTGAAGCCTCCCATTGGCCCAAACATCCAATACAAAAACACGTCTCCAGAAAAGGAGCAGGCAGACAATACAGTTACATATAAAGAAGCAGCCAGTTAATGTCCTAATACTTCAAATAGTGACCACTGTTCTGTAACTTGTTTCTAAATCAATGTAGAAATGAGGAACATTTTGGATTTAAAAAGGTGTACAGTACGTATGCCTTTTTGTGAAATAAAATTCACTGTATTGCTTATGAATTCTCTGCATTAGATATAGATAGCATTACAGATTGCAAGCTCCTGTAAAGTTTGTGCATCTACATTAAGACTTTGTGGGGTAATTCAGGGTAGTGTTTCTCAAACCGAAAGTCACAACTGGTTGTTTGAATGATGCCCGAGTGTTTCGATTATGATCAAAACACCCTGCCAGGCACACCCAGCTTGGTTCTTTGTGAAGTGCAGGTTCTCCAGCACGGAGCACCTGCTTGTGCTGGGCAGGGAACTCAGGAGCTGCAGCTCAGCCCCACGGCCTGGAGGAGCTGCAAGAGCCAGCTGGGGACTGCACTTCACATCTGCAGTGGCCACAGAGTTCCCAAGTACCTGCAGCAGCTGGTTCCTTCAGTTAGGAAATGCTGCCAATCATTCCAGCTGATCCACACTCCCTGCCCCAGGAAACGTAAGTCAATTCCAACACAGAGAGCCCTGTGCAGAAATATAGCTCACAGAGATTGTGCTTTCAGAAACCTTGAGAAACACTAACATAGGAACACAAGTATACACAGGACATGTGAACACTGAAAACATGCAGATGTTACAAAGTGTGATGTCACGCATCAAGTTGAACAACTTGATTGTGAAGTTCAGCTTGAAGAAGTAATAAGATTATGGGGGAAGACATACAAGTGAATATTGTGGCAGAAGAAGTGAGCCTATGAGCATTGATCTGAAGCCTTTATCATGTTTTGTTTCTTATTTGGACAGCCTACTTATTGCTATAAAGTTATTGCTATATTCTACCAATGATAAAGGCAAAAAAAAAAAAAAGAGACAAACAGCAACATTATAGATGGAAAAGGTAGAATACAGCTTCTGTTTAGATGTTAAAATTCTATTTAGTACCTGAATAAAGTTCCAGAGAAAGACTGTATATTATGTTACGTATTTTTCTCCTCAAGTCCAGTGACTTAGCATTATGTAGCAAGCTATTATCACAGTACTAGAATTAAAGCACATACTGCAAGGATTTTTAAATAAATACTCATTTACATTTTAAAACTTTTCTTTTTGTTGTTGTATTTGGTATCTGTATGCATTTGCCCTCATTTCCACCAAATGATTAACTGACAGAAATATTTAAACAAAAAGAAAGTAAGAGGCTACTAGTCAAATATATTAATGGATGTAACTTTAAAAGTGATAAATATTAGCATTAATAATTAAAAATAATTCTAATAGTTATGTTTCTCCAGCTAGGGAAAATAAAGGTGTTCTGTGCAATCTGAATCAGCTAGCACAGGTAGAATTCCATACTCAAGAGAAAATTGCTTATTATTTTTGGATATTGTGTAGTAAGTGCTGTTTCTGGCATTTGTATTAATAGGTTTATCTACATTGAGGAGTTTAGGAATGTCTAGGGAAAAAAATACCGTTTCACAGTTACACCGTGTAACCTGTTTTGTTCATCAAGTACAGACTGGGGATTGTCTATGCCAATCCAAAAAAAGATACTGTAATGCTTGGATCATCCCACTACACAGTTAAACATCTTACAGGTTGTCCATTCTAAGAGTGTTTAATTGATGTGCAAGTACGTAAAGAATAGGGTCCACTGTGAATCAGCAATAGGAATTCTCTTCTGCTGAAGATGCCAGAACACCAACTGATCATACTTGCCAAGCACTTGTCTGCCTTGGAAAGCCATTCCAAGCTAAACTCAACTATCAGCTTGTGAAACCCTAAGTATGGCTTCCCTATTTATTAAGCAATCTAAAGTACCCAACTGGTAGCTGTATACCCATGAAGAAACCCTCAAAAATACCAGAAAACTGGGCTTTCTCCAAGCAGACACACTGGATGGAGAAATCAAATTCACTCTCTTTTCAATGTAACCAAGGTGTTGAAGTCTTGCTCATTTTGTTCATACTTGTTTATTTGCTTTTCTACTTGCATTTTCAAAAGAATGTGAAGCCATAAAACAAAGCTAATTGGGACAGGCTTCCAGCATCCTATAGTTTGGCACTGGGAGACTTCTAAACATTGCTGGGTTTTGGTGCCATTGTAAAATCAAGTGGAATTGCTATATTTGATGTACTAGATATGAAAATTTCTTCAGCCTCAGTGTTTCCTTCCAGTCAGGTTTTGGCTTTACCATGAAACATCTGCAACAATGACAGACAACATTTGAAGTGTTGCTCTCGTATTCCTGCAGATCTGTGTTCCTTTCTATGTGACTTCACTGATGAAACCTAACCATGACCTTTTCATTCTTACTGTATTCTCACAAACTGATTCATTTTCTTTGATAATAATTTAAATACTAAAAAGCCACTTTCTATTGCAGAACACTGAATTTCAGCTGGAAAAGTAGTCCTATCATTATAAAAATGTTCAGAGGGTATTGAAATTAATTTCAATCATTTATTTAGTGGGTCAGCATTTATTTTCTAAAATATAATTTTAGAATCTGCGCTATTTGGAGTATTTCTGTTTTGAGCACAATACCAGCCAAAAAGGAGCTCTACTGCAAGAGTGAGCAAGAGAATGAGGCACGCATAGAACATTTAGTTAAAAAAAATATCCAGTTCTCTTGTGCCTGGGGGCAGGGGGAAGGGAAGAAATACTAGCATATTTTTTAAAAAGTAATTTGTTCCACCAGCAGTACTGGCCACCCTGTTGAAGAGTTTTAGAAGATCCCTGAGCACATTAGTTTCTGACTTATAACCCCAGCTCCAAAATGATAGGGCTTCTCTTGTTGATAACGAGATGGATTGTCATTCACAGTTAAGTCAATCATAAGGTGCTTATCTATTTACCCTTGTTTTCACCAATCAGCACAAAGAACTGTCAGAAAATAACTTTTATTTTTCTTTTTTAAATAATAAAAGGGCACAAAATTTAAACAATCAATGTTTTGTGACAGTGGTTTAGGATTATTATCTGGCTGCCCCTCAACAACAGACAAGTGATTCAATCGACATTCCTTAGCAAAAAAAAAAAGAAAAAAAGGAAAGAAAAGAAAAAAGGCAAAAAAAAGAAAAATCCTGTACAAATATGTATTTTTCCCTGAGGGATCAAGGTTACACCCGCAAGTGCTCTATGTACATATTGCACTGTAGAGGAATGAAGAACATGTGCAAAAAAAGCAACAATGATTGAAGCTTACTAATCAAACCTTTTAATCATGACTGCTATGTCATCTTGCATTTTGGAATGTCGGAACACAGCTATTCCTTTAATCTAAAATGTAAAAATAAAAAACAAAAAAGAAAGAAAAAGAAAAACGCACCTCTACTATGGCACATTCAATGAAATAAAAAGTTTTCCAAAGACAAATAGACAAATTCCATCAAGAAAATAATACAAAGTTCGTTCGTTTGTGGTTTTTTTTGTTTTTTAGAAAAATTACATTACTTTCTTTCATTGTTTCACATTACAAAATCTTTTTTTTTAATGTTTACACAAATCACATTTTATTGCAGGAATATTTCAAGTGCCATCAAACATTTATAGAAGGGTTAAAAAAATAGAAGTCTCTCTAAAGTGGTCCAGACAAGGCTTTGTATAGAATAAATCTTTTTACCACCTTCTATTTTTGACTTAAGTATTTTGAATACATTTTCTTTATTCCATTGACACTTAACAGCCTAGAAGCAGCCGCTCACACGTCCCACGCATACACTCATGTGCGCACACAATGGACTCTCTCACACACACACAGGTGCACATAGACAGATATCTTGGTATTCATACTAAGATAAGCTAATAAAGAACAACCAAACTTAAAAACAGCCTCCCTTTTTATCTAATTCCATACGTCAAACAATGCTGGAAGTGATGACATATATTAGGGTGGTTCAGATGACAGTATAGTCTAGTAGCTCTTCCCAGAAAGCCAGAAAACATCTCCAGGGGTAGATGTAACTCTCAAGAAAAATACCTTTGCAGACTCTAAGGACTAGGTCATCTAAACTTAAAATATTATGTTCAGCTATCCTAGTGTTTTTATTTGTAGTGAACTGGGCAGATGATGAAAATACTCATGTGAATATCCATTGACCTCCAGTGGTTTTTAACTGGTTGATCATCTGATACCAGGCCACACTCCCAGGAGTTTTGCAGAGGGCATCATCTGGGTTCTTACATGGCCATCTCTGACCAGCCACTCTGGTGTCATTCTGAGTCCCCTTGCATAGAAACCTCCTTGGCAACAGATGTCTTATCAGTATGTCTGCTGGTTTTTTCCCCTCTCCATGAAGAGCAACCCAAAAATTATACTCTATTGCCAAGTGGCTGTTAACTGCGACCAGGAAAGCAGAGTGACTTGGGGTGCGTATGTTCAACCTGATTTAACAGGGTCCCAGTACACATGAGCTCCCACAAACAAAAACAACAATACTTTCTGGCCTGGAAGGTCACTCTCAGCTAAGACCCTATTTGAAACCTTTTTATGGTTATGTATTTTATTTGTAAATGCTCCAAGACTTATATTGTCAATGATTTATGAATGTAAATGTGCTAAACTGACTCCAAACAGAACCACTGGCACCTAGATGCCTGGTAAAGTACTAATATTCATCATGAAAAGGTAAGAACAGGATGTGACTGAAAACTAATCCCCAAATATTTTGCCTGGTAGTCTACATTGTCAGAAGTAGGAGGTGTATCTCACTCTCTATAAAAGTACAGGTCTTACTTCACTATTGATTAGTTGACACTGAGATTAAGTTTAGTTGATCTTTACAGGACTAGCACCTAAGGCTGGTCACATTCAGAAAACATTTGTTAGTTTAAAGAGGTGCTTCAAAAATAGGAATACACATTAGAATGCAAGTACCATATCACATCATGCCAGTTACTCCAATAAAGTAAACAATGATCCACGGAAAAGTGTTTGAGTGGGAGTGGAGAAAGCATGTCCTGGGCTGTGAGCCACCTCTTCAGGAGCAGGCAGGATGGAGCAGGAAAAAGACAGCTCTATGGGCTTGTTCCAAAAGCCCTCTCCTGCCTCCATCCCAGTGCTCAGAGTGCTGCAGGTGTTCCCCTCCCACACTCCAGGACACACTGCTGTGAGGAGAAGTGTGATGCTCTCCTCCCCTCTCGCCCTCCTTTCAAAGCCTAGAGATGAGTGATAGCTGTAACCTTCCCTGATGTGCTAGACTGGAACATTTTTAATAAGTGTCATAGATAAATGTCTCAATTTGACCCCAAAGTAAACACGTTCAAATCATAGAATAAACCTATATTTTGCTAATAAGAAACCATTGATCTGATTCTCCTTTTTAAAATACTTAGACTTTGGTGTGCTTCTATTCACTTGTTACTTCTCAACAACTATAACATATATAAGAGATTGTTTACCCTTGGAAGTTAAAGCAGTAGGGCACATTCTGTCTCATTCCTTTCCACTTTTTGATATTCTCAGCTTTTTCTTAGGTACGTCATCAAAACTGCATTTGTGATGGCTTACAGGGCATCCAGTTATGCATCTTCATCTCATCCAAACCCAATTACAAACCTCTGGCTCAAACAGCCACAGTTTGTGATGTTGTTTATGTGAATCTGCTTCCTTCAGAACTACATTTACTGCCAGCTTTGCTGAAAGATAGAATTCTTCCTGAAGGGAATGGTAACTAATAACACTGCAAGATTCAGATTATTGGCTGGTTATGCAATACAGGAATCAGAATTACAGAATGCAGGTTTCTGGTATTAATGATTTCCAGGCTTCTACTGAGTACAAACTAATGCTTTCTAGCAACAGTGTGCCTGTCCTTTCTTAGTCTGTCCCCATCTGAACAACTTTAAAGTGCATCTTTTTAAACAAGGAGAGAACACAGTTCTCTGTTCAGCTCCCTGAAACTGAACTGATGGATGCTGGAAGAACAGGGGTCAGTGTGTCTCATCTCACTGAAGTCAAACCTACGAATTTTGATAGGCTACAGCTTGGCATTTGAAGGCATTGTTTACGATATGGAGTACAAAAGTATGTAATATTGCATGTAAAAATTACTTTTCTGCAAGCATGTCATACATACATACTTTTACTGTAGATACAGACTTGAATAAATACTTTCAAAGCTGGATGAATACATAATTTAATAGCCTGATTTTCAAAGATGCTGTGTTACTCATTTGTAAATGATCTGTAATTAATTAGTTCAACTCTAACAGTGGAAACTCAGAACGTTTGAAAATGAAGCTTTTGACTTTGAAACATCCAGGTTTGAAAGATTTGAAAATAAAAGTACCTTTGAATTTAATTTCTGAAAAGATTATTTTAATGTAGAAAATTGTCATTATTTTCAACTCTTTAAAAAAATCTGTAACCATTTCAGGATATGACCAGCCTCTCTTTAAAAGTAACATGGAAAACAGCAGCATAAATACCTCCCAATGTACCAGTACCTGCCAAACCTTTTTCAGTTAAACTTGAATTTCTGGTGCACATGCAACACAACAATGAACACGCTAGCATTTAATTTAAAGAAAAAGGTGCAAAATGAAAGTGCCTTATCAATTCAACAAGAAAAGCTATACCAGTAACTACATTTTATATTAATTAAAACAATATATAAACAATATCTCTTTTGCTATATATAGTCTTCATGCCCATTTACCCTGTAATATATTATAATGCTATTGTTGCTATTGCTATGGACCCTTTTCATGCCGTTCTGTCTACTGGCAAACAGTGGTAGGTGAAAAAAAATCGTCCTTCATGAAACAATGAGCAAGTTGTGCAAACTGATGCTGAAATCTCTGCAATGCACACCAGTCGCTGATTACTAGGTGGACTCTGTTCTGACCAACAAATTGATTGTTCTGTCAAAAGTCTGGGCAGTGAACTACAGGAGAAACAACCTTCTGACATTAGTACCCTCAGTCTGTGTAAACAGAGGTCAAGGATTGAGAAGTTGAGACAGAAAAAGGGTCCATATTTGTAGGCATAATGGAAATCATATGCATGAGAAAAACAAGTTCAACTTTGTTTCATTGTTTCCCATCCTTCGCCTGACCCCGACCGCCAAGAGATGTGCAGTGTGTTGGCTCCCTAGGTCTGTGCAGGGCCATATAAAGTGTCTTGGTTTTCTTTTTTTTTTTTTTCCTTTTTTTCCTTTCTTTTGTTTTACTGTTTGTACTTCAGACATTCTAGAAGTGCTTAGGTGATACGTTTACCCATCAATTTGCATTGCTGGCTCAAACTCTGAAGTGAACAACTCCTTGTAAAGTGGAGGAAAATGAAGTCGCACAATGTCTGGGTATATTGCTTTAAATGCCATAAGCTTTTCTGTATGTCGTCCACACAGTGCTCTTAAAGTAGACACTTTGCATATTAACTGTAAAAAAATGAACACAAGTCATATGGTCATACATGGAACCAGGCCTCACAATCTTGCTATAAGGATTAAAGCTCTCCCAAACCAAATTATTTACTTAACAAGGACATTTCAGATGCACAGTCATGGATATTTGCTAGAAGCATTGAAGTAATGGACTCACAGCTATTTGTGAAATAATCTTTTAAGTTCTTAGGAAAATGTGGCATTAGGTTTCCTCGTTGGATTGAAAATCAAGTATTTCAGGGCTGGATCTTCACTCATTAAATTATCCTCTTGGAAGAAGGTAATCCCAACTGCTTTTAAACCCACTGTGAATATTATGGAGTGAACTGGCAATGCAATAGATTAGACTTATTTACCTTAGAAAAATATCATGAGGGTACTCCCTGAAATTACTGAGTAAAGTATTTGTATCCAAGCATATGGAAGTCTTTCTTCTGACAAAGGTATCCAAAGTATACACTGAGAGAAAATTACATGAGCAAGGATTTGAAATTAAGAAAATCTGCAGAGCCTGGGCTGGACCATCCTGCTTCTATTGTAACTAATCCTGTGGTGTGAAATGAAGCATAAGCTTTCTGGCTGTGCAGAGGTCTAAAAGGAACTACCTCTGCAAGGTAAAAGTAAAGTGCCTATTATTTCCCCAGCTCTTCAGATTTCCTTCTTGTAACATCATACCAGTTTCCCATTTCTGAGAAATGACATGATGATACTTTAGTATAATAGTAGGTAGTGCCTCTTTTTCCTAGGCATCAGTATTTGGAAGAACTGAGAAAAAGGCTGTGTGGAAACTTCTCACAGAAGTCTGAAAAGCAAGTTTAGTTTGTGTGTTGCATGTTATAACTACTTAATTGTCAGGCAGGCAGAGATTCCACAAATACAAAGGAATGCATGTTGTAGCACTGAAATAGTGTTCTGTGTGGCAGGAGTGTTGTGTAGGAGAGCTACAATAAAAACCTTCATCACTTTTCATGAAGTTCCACATAAAAATGCTCCCTTTCAGACCATTACAAACCTTGTTCCCTAGTACATCATAATTTCACCTCTTCTAGGTTTAAGTAAATAGGTTCAGCTGAGCAGCTCGATTTTGAACAAAGAATTTTGGGTTTATAAATAAACTAACTGCATATGAGCTGTTACCCCATAATCAGGGCAGTGGTTAGGTGAAGCCACTCTTTCACAGTCCTGAGACACGGCACAGGATGACTCTTACCTTTGTTAGAATTCCATCTTCTCGGTGGTTCTTCTGTAGGACGTGCTGAAGTGCTAGCTGGATCTTCTGTTGGAGTTTTTCAATTTTTACTTTCTCCTGAAGCCATGAGCGATCTGAATATAAATGGAGTTAAAACCTCTAGTAATGCACACATGGATCACAGCGCACCAGGAAGTACTAAGTCTGTTACAGATTCCTTTTTCCTGTTTGCAACCTTCCTTTCAATTGTTACATACTTTCATATAGAAATATGGTTTCAAAAATACTAGGTTTTGAAATACATTTATTACATGCACCTAAAGTTACTTTTATAAAGCCCTTACTTAGGGGAATGCAATGCATCTCAGTAAGATCTATTATTCATTTGCTAAGAAAATCTGTAAAAATGCAGGGTGTTTACAAAATGAGGTTAGCAACTTTTTACTGGGAAAGGAATAGATCATATAATGAACAACTAGCTGGAGAGGATCTTCTTGCTAAGATCTTACAGAACTTACAGAAAAACCAACAGAACTTACAGTGACTTACAGAAAAATCAGATGCAAAGATTCAGCTATTAAAAAAAAAAGCAGCTAAACTTCCTGGCAGAAAAGCAGTATTAGCTGCCATATTCCTGGTGTGACAGAACTGTAGGGTTCTGTGGCTTGCTAAGACACAGGGCTAACACACTTCCTGTCTGGCCAACAGCAAGAGAACATATTTATGATAGACTTAATAAACTCACCATTGCTAACGGAAGTTTCCATCACTGCTCCTGAGTCCATTATGCTGCAGTCTGAACTCAGTTTCCTTCCTCAGGTGTCAGGCCTGGCACAAACTGACTTTCTGCCCCAGTACCTTGTTCCACCTGACCTAAGAAGCCCTTCCAGGACCTGGAGCACACTGTGCACATTCACCTGTGATTATTAACTTACTTTAGCCACAGGCATGGCAGACCCAGGCTGGCTTTTGGGGTGACTTGGATGTCTGGCACCAAAATTCTCAGTGTCCCCAGTCACACTAAAATGGCAATGCTGGAAATTTTCTGTTGTGCTGCAGCTGCAAGCTCACACACATGGAAAGCTGACTATGGGAGTTCAGTAACTGCCTGTCTCCCTAGGATTGGCTCACAGGTCTCACTCAAATTCATGTAAGCCTTTGCAAAGAACCTGAGTCCTCAACAAGGTGAAAATGTGGAAAATAAGGGCTTAGATTAGGATTTCCAATTTAACAAATTGGTTCATAAATTCATAGTTTTAACGTGTTTATTAAAATAAAAAATTTGGTGAGGAGACACTGCAATGTCTGATAATTGTAACATTATCATTAAAAAGTCCTCAAAATAAAAACAACCCTTACCAAATAAATCTGGAGGAAACCTTCATCTCTTACCTGCTGACATTAAAACAAACGCAGAAAACAGAGCTATCTCATCTTCTGTCAGGTGCATAGAACATAAACTTTTTCCAAATTCAAACACAAAGCTAATGAAGTCTTCACAACCTGCCAAAAAGAATGTAAGCTCTTGTTACATTGTTTAAAACTACTTCAGTGCTACAGAGTTATTGATTTATTCTGATGGAGGCAAGAACTAGATGTAAAACACTTCATGGGTGGTGGTCTCCTTAAGGACTGTGAAGTGATGGCAGTGAGATCTCACTCACCCTTGAGGGTATTACTCCACTCCCACAAGTTCCCAGCTCGCACATCCTGGCAGCCAAGATTCTGAAGGTTTTGCACACTGTATATTTTCTACATTGGGTTCTCATGGGGTAAATATGGATAAATCTCAAGCCATTTATTTGCAAGCTCAAAATTGCTCTTTGTTTCTGTTCTAAATGGAACTTTGTCTTGTCAGTGTGGACTGAAGGCTCAAAATATGGACTTAAGAAGTTCTGATTTTAAGATTATTGAGCAGGCAGAGTGGGGGAAGAGAGAGGCACACAAGGGACATGCAGGAAGCAAAGGGAGAAGCCAAGGTCTGACTGGACACAGTTCATGCAAAAGAAGAACTCTGTCTCCTTCCATCCATTCTCTTGCTCACACAGGTGTTATTCAGGTTACTGCTGCTGTCACACATGCAGGTGCAGTCTTTAAAGTGAGCCCTGCTCTGAAGAACATCACAACCTGAGAGATGAAGGTTTTCCTCAGCCTCCCCAGCCTAAACTTCTGGATACAGCTGGTATCCAGAATGGTATCCAGCTGGTATCCAGCTGTAACAGATCCAAGTAAAATTTCCTTAGAACCCAGAATTGTTTGCCCTCTGACCTTGTACCTTGAGGTATTTTAGAAAGGCAGAGAATACTTCAGTAATTGTCCAGCATTCTCCACTGATGTATTTTCACTGCCTCCAAAGTGGCTTACAGCCCCAAATCTACACCCAGTGAATACATCCTTTTAAAATTAGAAAAAATACATGGGAAAAAAATTCAAAACTGTATGTGGTTTAATTTCAAAAAATGATTTACAGTATTTTAACAGCAAATAACTGGACTTGGCAGATTTTAAAACACCATTAACATCTTCAAAGCAGTAACGTCAGTATATCCCAAATTAGCTTAAAATCTGCTGCCTTTTCCAACAGGATAGATGAAATGTTACATTAGATATGAAATCTGGGCTTCTCAACAAGGGAGTCCAAACTGCTCTACACTAATCTAATGCTGAACTTCAGCATCAACAGTCCTTTACTGTACAGTTAAGCTGTTTTACCTCCTGAATCAGCTTGGCCTCAAACAGAGCCAGCATGACAGCTTACAAAACAGCAGTTTGAGCTCCAGAACTCTTATTTTTCAAAGTAGCTGTTTTCCCTTGCTTTTCCACCTTTTTGTTCTTTTTTTTTTTTTTTTTTGAAAGACACAATACTTCACATTTCCTTACCTAAGGACTTGAAAACCTCTGGGCTAGCATACTTGCCATCAAAGTAGACTGTGTTGTTCTGGGAGTCAAAGGCACGGCACATTCTGATGAACACAACCTCTAAAGACCCTAAAACAGAAACAACGTATGTTTGACTAAGGAAGGAGAGACTTCAGTTGCAAACAGCCAGTGAGGATTTAATACTAATGCTCTGCATTCATTATCAGTTTAGCAGAGTAGTAAGTTGCTGTGGTGTAACAGAGCATAGTTTGGTTTGCTGGTAGAATTACAAGAATTCCCATAAACTCCTTCACAAGTTTTTGCTAAAGTAACTTAGTTAATGCTAATAAACTCTAGTAATTTTTTTAGAGTAATGAAGTCTCTGAAGCCAAAGCAGCTCATTTATATTTATGTTCACAAAGCCTTAACAACTTGGTCCAGTATTTGTAACCTGAATTACTTCTACAGTATCTTGCATAGAATAACTTTTACCTTGAAATATTCACTATTAGCAATAAAAAAAAAAAAATTAATCCAATTTTTACATCTTTAACACACTCATTGCTCCCTTTATCCATAATGAAAATTTAATAGATAGACTTGATACTTCTTCTCCCGACAATAACTAAGATGATGTCACTTCAAAGACAGACAATTTGCAAGGTTTTCCCTTATTAAATTTTAAATGATCACTGTACTGCATATGAATATATGTGTGTGCAACCACTGTATGTAACATGTAACACCTTCCTCAGGCAAAACTAATAGAAGCAGACCTTAAAACTGACCCACATACCTGCTTTTAAAAGCACAATTTGATCATTTTGACACAGTTCCATAAAGCCATCAATGCGTTTGGCAAATTCCACTACATACTGTATAGCTTCTGTTATTTTGACTGCGCATAACTGCCACATTACCTCCCTTTGCTGTTTGAGAGAGAAGAGAAATTCAAAAATTACTAACCAAGCTTTGGAAAGCTCATTATCAGAAAGTAGAACTGAGCTAAAGAAAACCAAACAACAAAATGGAGTGAGTTCTCTCCAACACTCCTGGCTACAGTCTGCTTATAAGACAAGGAGAATTGACCTCAAAACCAGAGCCACGTGTGCATGAGTGACAATGCAACCATGGAAGACTTCTTCAGTCATGTCAGAAGAGACCCAGCTTGGAGTACTTTTATTTCATAAGCCAAAAATGTCAAAGTGTAATGGTTTTGGTTATTTCAGTGGGAATTTTATTCACTGCATGAAAATAAAATGCCAATTTACACCAGCAAGGCATGATCATATTTTTCCTGCCAGCTTCTCTGTTTTGTACTGAATGCAAATTATCAACCTAGCTCATCTTCAGAAGGATACATATAAAAACGTCCACATATGAAGATCATCTTGATAACAACATAAAGAAGGCATGCAAGTAGTGAATTTTTCCAGTGTTGATTATAATGCAGGATGAAATGACCTAAAGCAGAAAAAATTATACTCCTAAAGGTTAAAATATTTTTCTGTGGAAATGAAAAATATGTTCAAAGAACAGTGTGCTTCTGCAGTGCTTCCCAAGGCCGTTTTCCAAAAGCAGCCAATTGGTGGTAGTTTGTGGATGGAAGGCATGTTGGAAATAACATTGATTAGATGTTACAATACCCTGGTGGCATGGCAACACTGTGCTGCTGCTCCACAGGTAAAACCCAAACACTGAGGGACAACTGGAGCATGAATCAGGATTACAGTGAACCCCGAAGGCTGGAAATCTGATGGAGCTCTGTGTTTATAAACTCAAACTGAAACACAGCATGTAACATCACAAACTTGGTGGCTTCAGCTTTTGTTGTTGTTGATCCAGGACATTACAATTTAAGAGAAGAAAATAACATGCCAATTAGGATTGAAAAAAAATCCTATTATTTCCTATTCTCCTTTATCAGAGACAGATTTTAGGAGAATGTCTTTGCCTTTTCCTCTACCTGTAAAAATCACAAATGCAAATGACATCCTGACCATCTTACTGCTTTTGATTCTAGCATATTGTTTTTTTAAACACACAGAAATATACATTCCTGATAGGAAGGAGAAAGCAGTTAAAAAGTGAATTTTGCAGTGTGTTATGGAAATACCATGCTTTAAAGAAACCATGCCGTATCTTGGCATGCTTTTATACCTTGTTCTGATAGTTCTCAATTTCTTCCTGCAGAAAAGTTTGCCATGTTATCTGTTGTAACTCCTCTCTCAAGTACTGGCAAGTTTCCATGTGTGACTTGGAAATATTCTGTGCAAGATGTTCTAAAAGAAAGAGCAGAAAGCGACACGCGTTAGAAATGCAAAGCTATACCTTCAGACACGAGAAAAGCTCGTATATTTCGGTTGCAACAGGGGGGGAAGAGGATGAGCTGAGAGGGAAAAGTGCTTTGGTTTGAGTCTCCTCGAACTGCCTTCGGGGCGCAGCCATTTAACGCCCGGCCGGAGGACGCGGCCGTGCCCGCAGCCGCCGGCAGAGGGCGCCAGTGGCCCAAAGTTCGGGAGCAGCGGCAGCGCGGTGACAAGGGGGGACACGGAAACCGCTCGGGCACAGCCGTCACCGGACAGCCGGGCTCGGACACACACCGCGGACTACAGCCGCAGGAACTACGGCAAGAAGCGGGGTGCTGGACCCCTCGTGCGAGGGCACACAACTGTCCGTGGACGAGGCCGTGCTGAACGCCAGGGACGGGACGGAACGGCACTGCCAGCCAGGCAGAGCTGCCAGTGCCAACGCTTTCCAATAGAGAATACAGTCACCGCCTATCTAGAGATCTCTTAAGCAGGACTCTCGTTCCACGAGGCTGCCCGGAAGGGAAAAGTGTCTTTTTTTTTCCCTACTCTCATATCATTAATAAAATATCAGGAAAATGCATCGATTAGGGGAATCCAGATGATTAAGATGACACACTAAAAAAATCACTAACACTACGTTTTTTTTCCTTCACCTTTAGAGTAGTCACCTAGTTTACTGCACATGATTTAAAATTTCCGTATGTTTTAATTCCAAATGAAATTCTTTTCTGCTGCTATATTTGACTAAAAGACCCATAAGGCGATTTACGTTTATTTATAAAACCTGGTTCCATAAACATTTAGGAACACTTCCAAAAGCCTGAAGAGAATTTAGATACCCGAGTTCCACTTTTATTTAACTTCCTCTTTCCTACCGTGACCCTTCAGGTGGGCATGTTCTCCTACTTTAGCATGTGACAAGTAGAGGCCTGGGGACTTGTCTCACAATTCTGCTTTGTTAGGCCACTGAAGGTGTAAGGCTCAAACCAAACAGGAATGGTGGTCACTACAACATGGAGATACTCTGAGCGACTGCAGGACTGGGTCTTCTGTGAAACTGGCTTTGTTTGGTGATGATCAAACCCAACTCTGCACAAACTGAACTGCTGGACCAATCAGTCTGTTGGTAGTTTAAGATATTACCTGAAAAGTCTTTAACGTACAGATGAGGTAAAATCAGATTATAAGTGCTACCTGAGCAATCAGTAAGGTAGAACACAACGTAATTTATACTTTGTCACCATAGCTTTGATGTATTTCAGAGCAATTGGGTTTTTTTAAACAAGTGTGTAGTTAAAACACTTGTTCTCTGTAGCAGCAGCTGACAGCATGATCCCTGTGCCCTTGCAGGATACAGGAGGTGAAATATTCCCATGTTATTCACAAACCTCCGCCTCACTTTGGGACTGTATTTCAGCACACACCTAAATATTTTCATTGAACAGCCACACCTTTCTAAATTGAAACCTTCGTCTGGCAGACAAACATTCTTCAAACATTGTTCAGTAATGTTAATGCTGGGCACCCAAATCATGCTGTGCAAGGTTTAAACTAAGTACTATGTAAATAAAGGTAAGCAACAGGACAAACTTAGTTTAGGCCAGCGTTCCAAACTCAACATCGGACCTACAAAGGAAAAAGCCTCTTTTTTTTTTCTGTGGGTTTAATGTAGATCTTTTTAATACCTTGCATGAGAAAATTAGCAATCATTCTACTGAGACAAAGCTGGTAGCGTTGCCTTTGTCCTGACATTTTCTTCTCCTTTTTACCTATCTGAAATTATTTGAACTGATGCCAGACACAGTATTTTGGCTGTCAGGACAAATTATATTGTAGAGAACAGCATTCTGCAACATAAGGACATTACAAAGCAAGCTTCTTGTGACTTCCTCTCTGCAAAACTTCTTCAAAAAAAGGACATAAAATAAACCACACAAAATTTTAATGTGGAATACCTGATTTTTAAACAATTTTTAGGTTTTCATAATAAAATAATTAGAAAAAATGTTGCTTCAGCAAGTTTTAAGAATCAGTTTTAAATGCCTGGCTGCTTACATAAGTAATGGAATCATGAAACCACTTCTTTGATGTCCTGTTCCACTTTGTTTATAACCAGTTCACACAGCACACTCTAACTCCAGTCGCAGCTGTTGACAAATCATACTTGTGGAATTCAGCCCTAGTGTAATCATTCAAGGAAAAGTTTGAAGTAAAATGGTTGTTATAAGGCTCTTAGAGAAATTATCAAAACTTGCTACATTCAAAAGTATCCTTCAGTATCTGGGGCCAGATCCTCTTCAATAAGTGACAAGAACTGCCCTCAGCTTAGCCCAGTACTTTTCTCAGGTAAAGAGTGGAAGAAAATCAGCCTCATCACTTTTTGTTAGGAGTAACAGTATTGAGGTAATGAAAGAGGAGATAAATTGTTAAAAAAAAAAATCTGCAAATAAAGAAACGCCCTGTTTTCCCAGCACTAAAAATTAGCTTCTTAATCAGTATTCCAAGGGTTCTATTGCAAGGACTGAAAGCAAAAGCAACAGTGGTAACGCTGAACAACCACAGTCCCCTGGGAGCTTTAGTCCAGAGCAGTAAGGAGCTCCCTGTGTGCCCTGAGATCAGGGTATTTACTGTCACCTCACACAAGAATGCCCATACATGCCCACAGCTCTGCTGAAGCAGCATTCTCACTATCACCTGGCTACACGTGTCACTTTAATCCAAAGGGTACTGTTAAGACAATTACAATGGAAGCTTTTCTCTCTTATTACCTAATTCTGCCATGGACACAGTTGGAGAGGTCTCCCCATTTGTAAAAGAACAATAAGGGAAGAAGCCCGATGCTGGTGTGTAGTCACATATTGGTTCTGGTTTGATTCCATTAATATCAAGACCCGACTGATCTGGAGAAGGCTGTATGTCTAAGTAGAAGCTGCTAACTGCAGAGTCTGCTTTGCTACCTTCAGGGGTATGCCCATCAATGTAATTACTGAGGTCGTCATGTAGCTCTGTTAACCCATTGGTGGTGATATTGTATGTTGGTGTGAGTGGTTCTGCCTCTCCTGGCTGCTGCTGGTGATCCCGCTGCTGCTGCTGCATTCGGTGTTTCTGCACCTCGGCGTACAGGCTGTCCCTCTGCTTTTTTGACATTCGACCAAACTTTACAGCTGAAATACAGACACACAAGAGATTACACCTCTACACATCCACCACTGCCTTTCAATTTTGAGTCTTTAAGCATTACATGGAAGGATACAGTAAAAACCCCGAATCTGCAGGATGGGCAGACCTAAGAACCACTTCTCCGTTACAGGTACACAGCTGCAGCACCTGCTCTTTAAAAGACTGTCTTGACATGCCACTGAAATGGACCATTAGAAGTCACTGGTTTAGCTTAATTCATTAACTTGGCACTTCTGTACTGGAAAGATTTTCTCTTGTATGTCTGTTGAGGTTGACAGATGCATCTCTTCAGCATTCAAACCCCACCTAGAAAAGTAGAAGCTAAACCAGAACACATTGGTCTGAGATAACTGTCTAGTTCCAACCAGCTGTACATTCATGCTGCAGAGTGAACCTAGAGTGTGGTGCCAACATGTTGGGTCTCAGTGTATCAACAGCAAGCTTCACTGAGACTGGGGCTAAAGCATGTGGGAAGAACCACCAAACCTGCCTTCAGCGCCTCTGTGACAAGCAGAAATGTTTAGTGGATTTACACTAATTGTTAAACCTATGAGTGTGTGCACACAAGTGCGTGTGTGTATCTCCACAACATCAGTACGACTCTGAGGAGCATCAGCTGTAAGCCAGCAGCAAATGGTTTGCAGCATCCGGGGAATTCCCAAGGATGCAGCATGGGATTTCAAGGACCTGTATCAGCTGTAAAAGCTTCATCCTTTAGAAAGGCGACTATTGCCTTCTGCTTTTCTACAGGAAAGCAAACATGTTGGAGGAACTAGTCATTACATGATCAACTGTTTCAGGTTTTTAGTCTCATGGCCAATAAAAAAAAATAAAGACAATGTAATTCAAGAAGTAAACGTAATCTGGGAACAATCTCCTTGCTCGGGCCTCATGTACCTAGAGTAATGTGTATGTATTTGCAGAACATGCAGCGCTGCTGTCACTGTGGCAGGGGAAAAGACTGAGTCAGATCTTCGAACAGGTAAGCAGTGGCAGCTCCGTTCCATCTGTGGGGGAGGCGTGCAAGGCTCAGCTGCAAAGCCACTTCTGACTGAATTACATAAGGAGCTGTTTGGCAGAGGCGGGCTTTCATCACTACTCCAGCTGCAATTTTGAGCTTAATATTAACAGCACTGGAACATCTTTTCTTCAGAATTCTATCTTTGAAAAAACACTGCATTATTTTTTCTTTGCATTTTTTCCATTATTCACTACAGACATATTTAACTTCTCTCGATACTGTGAAGCAGTTCTGATCTGTACTCCTGCACCAGGCCGTGCTACTTGCAACTACAGGAGGTCACTTAAGTTGGAACGAATATATAGAGCCAGTATTAACATGAGACTGAAAAAGTGCATCTTCAAGAAATGACAAAGGTCTTAACTGGGAACTATAATATGTAAGTAGGAAAAAAGATAAATCCAAGAACTTTGTACACGGCCTGATTTATATATATTTGAGTATATAGCAGCATCTAAAAACATATAGCATATAACAGAAAAATATAAAGCAACATCTAAAACTCACTTGATGATCTCAACTACCAGCCCAATGCACAATTAGCATATAAATGCTATGTTTTTTGGTTGACCATACATCACACTACACCTTTTGTTAGTTTTTGGCAGCTAGGCCCCGAGTCAGCGGCGCTTACCATCCCGAGACATCCCCACAGCAAGGCATTTCTGTAAGCGACAGTGCTGGCAGCGGTTCCGACTGGTCCGGTCGATCAGACAGTTCTTCTGCCGAGGACACGAGTACGTGGCATTGCTCTGCTGACTCCTTCTGAAAAAGCCCTGGGATGCAATGGCAAAATACACGTCAAGGAGCTGTTAACTGAGGGAGCAAACGAAGACTCTGAACACTGGCGTACTCAACAGAAAAGAAGTTCAAGTGCTCGATGCTCAACTAAAGGAAGTTAAAACTAAAGGTTTTGTTGTTTTTTTCCCTCTCCTAGAAAAAAACCAAAAAATAGTAACTAGCAAGAAACAGTTCATTAAAAAAGCATTGTAACACATAAAAGAATTACACTTTTTATTCACTGGTTTTACAGATCCCTTATTACATATGGTACACCAGCTCTTTCCAGATGAGATAAAACTAGTTATAGACCCTGATTTCCTATCTTTCCTGGGTTGGCATAGTTCTCCAAAACAGGGAGAACATAGTTCTCCAGAACAGCTACCACCCTGTTCTGCTCTCTGGAGTGACAGCAGCAGGCTCTGATGTTCAGCCTCGCCAGTGTGTGCATGTGTTTAAAAATACACAGCACTATGCTGAACAGTTTCTCCTACAAAGAACCATTTCTTAACATGTTTATTTTTATAGACTCACAGAATCATTAAGATTGGAAAAGACCACTGAGATCATCAAGTCCAAACATTATCCCAGCACCACTGTGTTCACCACTAAACCCCAAGAGCCACATCCACATCCCTTTATGAACACTTCCAGGGACCGTGATTCCACCATTTCCATGGACAGCCTATCCCAATGCCTGCCCACCCTTTCAGCGAAGATTTTTTTCCTAATATCCAATTGAAACGCGCCCTGCCACAACATGAGGCTATTTCCCTTTGTCCTGTTGCTGGCTCCATGGGAGAAGAGCCTGACTTCCACCTGGCTCCACCTTCCTATCAGGGAATTGTAGAAAGTGAGAAGGTCATACCTGAGCCTCCTTCACATTAAACAACCTCATCACCTTTAGCTGTTCCTTATCAGACTTAAAACCAGTAACAGACTTGTGCTCCAGACCCTTTCCCTGCTTTGTTGCCCCTCTCTGGACACACTCCAGCCCCTCAATGTATTGCTTGTCATGAGGGGCCCAAAACCAGACACAGTACCTGAGGTGCCTCACCAGTGCCCAGGACAGAGGGATGGTCACTGCACTGGTGCTGCTGTCACCTGCTATTGCGTGAGTTAGTTTGTGTGAGGCGTGCTGACAGCCCAGGTTTTGTTCAACTCTGTGCAGGATTTAGGTTCTTAAAAGGAGGGGAAAAGCTAAAACACATTTTATGTATAATCTCTTTCCTGAGGAACCCCATCTCCAAAGAAAGCTGGATCTGGAAGGTTATGCACAGCTACAACTTTATTGTCTCCTCCAGAAAGGTGCATGCCATTAACCACTCTGCAGCTGCTTGCTTTGAAGTCCATTTCCCACAGACTGCCCAAACACAAGCTGCAGTGTGTGTAATACCTACTTCACAAGGATTCTGCAAAGATGTAGTCATTCTAAAGAGGCATTTGAGAGCGGTGAGCACACTATTTTAGTTTTACGTTGCCACATAATGGATTAATTAACAGTGCTGCAAAGAAAATAGTTCTTTGGAAAGGCTGGGCACCTTTTAATTAAGGCTGGACTTTTACCAATTTGTTATTTACTCAAAGGTTTCATGCTGGAGTCCCTCAGAGCACACGCACAGATACTTGGTGAAGCAAACAAAGGAAGGACTTCTGCATGACAAGTCTCAAGTAGTCAAGTACTTCCTATCAAATTGCCTGCAGACAGAAACATGGCAAAACACCGAGACAAAGCCCCTGCTCAATCTTAGCAGGAAGGCACCAGTCTTTGTTGATTACACTCCTTTTATTAAAGCTTTACCAGGGAAAACATGGACTAACAAAAAAAAACCAAAAAAACCCCCCAAAAAACCAAAAAAACAACAACAGCAAAAAAGAAACTGAAGATGTTGTCTTTAATCCTGCTTTCCTGTACATAATTTCTTACCCTTTTTTTCTGGTCTTTGTTTCTGTATGACTGAACTTTCAACCGCTTTTGTCATGTTTGTCAATAGATAATTGTCACTGAGACTGAAAGTATTGCACATATTGAGCTCCAATTGAATGCATTTCACCCTATAATAATAATTCAACCTGAAATATCATGGAAATGTCTACCATTCCAACATCACAGCTGATCCCTCTAGAGGAACCAACTCTTGGATATGCAGATAGATTCATTTCCAGTTCTGGGAGCACTGTCACTGGAGCCTGTCACTCCAGTGCAAGTACAAGTGTGTTCACCAGTAAACTCCAAGTGCAACACCATTCACCAGAAAAACAGGATTAGAGATTGAGCTGACCAGTGACTGGTCAGGGTTCTGCATCAATCCCTAAAAATTTCAGTTCTCCACTCTTCTAGTTACACTGAATGACATGCTCACAACATGAGCTGCATGAAATCCCCTGCCACCTCTGAGATTCTGCAAGTCAGCCTAAACAATATGTGAAACCAACATGTCCCAATAACCTCAAGGATCCATATGTTTTCCTTTAGCTGAGATATATATATATGTACACTGATTCTAAATTGCCACTTCGGCATATTTTATTAAGAATAGCCTTGTCAAGCTGAGGATTATTTTTAGTATTATAATGGAGAAAATACTGGCCTTTTTCCTTTTCCAGATTTTCCCTAGAGACACAGCTGCTCAATACATTTTAGTGTACAATATATCAGCTAAGTTACAGCTTGAAGCTAAATTTCCAGTAGAGCAGAAATGCCTGAACCCAGGCCTTTAAAAGCACTTGCACTTTACAAACCAGAGATACAGCAGAGTGCTTTTAAAAACAAACCCAAGAAAACATCAGCAGTAACTAAAGAAAGAAGAAACCTTGCCACAAACTTGAAAACCTAAACTTGTCCAGAGCTCAGAAACACAGATAACTGAGATTTGTGAGTGAATTGACAATGAAGGTCAAGTGAGGATTTTTTGTTCTACAGTGCTGTCATTTACTTGTGAATTCTGTAAGCTTTTGGTGGTTCTTGGGCTTTCACATCACTGTAAGACAGGTGGTGAAGCCCCTATTACAGGAGCCTTCTGTAAATACCTACAGTTTCTTTGTAGGTTTTTTCCTCCTTTATGAAAAGGAGAAATATTCTCTTCTGTTGTTCTACTCCCTCGCTTTTGCCAGAGGCGTGGAGCTGGCTATAATTTTTCCACCAGGAAGGAGGAGGTGGAAGCATCCTTTGTACACGTGTATACATTCAAGCCTTATGCAAGCCAGCCCAGGCCACATGCTTTTTCTTGTATGCATGTTTACAACCATTATTTCATGTGAGCTAATGGGCCAAGGCAGAGCCACCCATCCTGATGAAGCACAGAGACAAAGCTGGTGCTGCAGCGAAGGAGCCCTGGTGCTGGGGTGCTCTGGCCCATGGCACACTTGGGCCAAGTCTCAGCCCCTCCTGATGTCAGCACAAAGATGCAGCCCCAGCCACTGAGCTCTGCACATTCCCTTTTCCTGCAGATGGATCCACCTGGTGCCAGAAGAAGAGCAGAGCATGTACCCAGCCACAGCTTGGTCCCTGTGTATCAGACTCCTATTTATACACAACACCGTCTATGGCTTCTCGTTCGCTGCCACGAAGGAAGGTTTGGGGAAAAAAGAGCTCAGGAACTTTTCATCTGCAAGTCAGTTGGAATAACAACTTGTTAAAAAAGGACTTTGAAATGTAAATAGAAGTTTCTGAGAAGTCTATTAATAGTTTCAGTGACTCCTGTGCCCAGCAGCTCAGCACTGGAGACGTTGGTGTCTGAGCTGGCTCCTGTGCCAGTTGTGCTTCCCTCGTGTCCCACATGGCACCGCACACGGGCTGAAACGCTGAGCTCATGTTTGGTCTTTTGACAAATTTTCATTTAATGAATTGATTCCTACAGTTCATTAACATACCCACTTCCACTTCTGTATACACATATGTCTTAATTAGCTGCTCATTGGCTGTTTAATTACAAGAAAACAGCTGACAGCTGCCTTGCTGCATCCTAATGGCAGACGTTTTGGAATGACTGTATGCGAGCCTGTGACAACAAAGGCTTATTCATAATCCCATGATTTATGGCTAATACTTAAAGACTTCCACGTATCATTAAGTTTTGCAATATTCTGAGCAATTAACAATTAGTTGGGGGGGAGTAATTCTTTACTGTTTTCTAAAGCAAACCAACACAAATTTTCTTCAAAGAAACATCAGAAAAATACACTGTAATACAAAAGACAGGCAAACATTCAAATTGGATTTTTAACCCTTTTATGACCACCAGCACGTGTTTAAGTTGTAAAAGGAGGAGAATGCTCTGATAATATTGTTTAATAAATTCTGTTAATAAAGTATTTGGTAACAAAGTCATAGTGTCACTGAAAACAGAGCAAAACCATTCAGTATTACATCATTATAAAGACAGGAGTGAGCTTGTGTTTGTCAACAAATGAAAGCAAGATGGGCAGGGACAGCACACCAGGTATTGTTTCCTGAAGTAAAGGACTCGACATTCTTTGCAGTTACAATGAACAAGATCATCTGAGGTCTTAAAAGACACAGGAGACAAAAGCTAGTACTGATAAACCTTTGAAAGTGTCTGAAATGCCCAGAGATGCCCTGCAGGAGTGGTTTTGTAAGACCATCGGCATGCAGTCAGGTAAAGAGAGGGATCACACTGCATTGGTGGGTCAGCTGGGCATGAACTATTGGCAGCAAAACCAAGTAATCTTTGCATCTGCAAATTAAATTATATAGTTAATTCTATGACAATGTGGAAATGAATTCATCTTTCAGCTAGGAGAAAAGAACATGGATGTGTACAGACCACTCTCCTTTCCCAGCATGGTCCTTCCTACAGCATAAAAGGTTGTTAATGGGTCCCCACAACTAATGGCTGAGTGAAGTGTTCCATATGGATATCAGTTTTGTCAGTAGTGCTCCTGCAACTACCCTCTCTTTAAAAATGTATTTTATTTATAATAAGCCACAGAAGACCTCCAAGATAAAGTGTAAATAAAATACAGTCTGGCTAAAACCTCAAAGTTTCAGTTAAGGGGGAGACGATGAAGGGGTGTTAAATTTTACTTTTTTAAAGGCAGATTCAAATTGAGCTAAATAGGCTGATGGGTTAGGAGTACTCAATGCCTTTGCAAAACACTGCCACTAACTTCATAAAAACAGCCAGCAAGGCTGGCATCATAGCAAGGTAGGAAACGAAAACTTCCCAAGAAACACTAATGGGTTTCATTACAAATCTTCAAGTCTAGTTATATGAAATGCAACATAACAACTCAATCTGGTCAGAACACTTTCAACTCTGTGAAATGCAAGGGTTGCAAAGTGGCAGAGGAGTGGGATCAGCAAAAGTCAATTTGACAAGAGTTGGTCTGTGATTTAATCCATGATACAGATTAGGTTTTGAATAAATTGTATTTCTACTGTTTATCAGTATTTACAGAGTAACATTTAAATTAACATTAGGATTAAGTAACATTAAAGTTCACACCAAACTGGAGTGAAACCAGTCCAAGCTGAAAACACCTGACTTTGCTTGGCTGTTGCTGCCTGTAGATCATTCCTGACAGGCTTGGCTTGAGGGCAGCAGCACAGCTGTTCCCTTGTGACAACCACAGCCCTACTCCTGCCATCTGATGCATGCAGGTGGGTTTGTAGCACCTGTGCAGAACCTCACTGACTTCTCTGGGACTGTGCAGGACATTGGCTGCAGGAGCCAAGGCACAGGATTGGGAACGAGGTCTTTGCAGCCAAGTACTTTTTACAAAGGAACCTTTAGCATAACATGAAGAACAACATAAGCATGCTCAAACCTGCAGCAGTCATAGCCACAGAAAAGCTGGGAAAAGAAACCCATACCAACCCACACCTGGCTGCTTTGGCAGAAGCCAAGCTATGCCAACCTTTTCACCAGCCAAAATAGTTCTGTTGGGTGAGACTCTGTTGACAGTGTTGTGGAAGAGTGCAGCACAAGCAGAACCCATCAGCCACAGCAGGGCATTTTAAATGCTGCCTAGGCCATGATCATGTAAACTCTTCCTGTGACTGATGCCCACCAGCAGTACCCCAGTCTGTCACTACTTGCACATCATCTGGGCTCTGGCATTAAAGAAGACTGAGCTTCTTTAGGAGTGACCTTCTCAAAGGAAGATAACTTGGTTAACTAAGTTGATATTAATTGCATTTAAAATTCTGTCTGCAATTGTTTGGCTACAAAACTTCACTGTGCTTCTTCAAGAGAAGGAGAAAATGCCTACATCATTCATCCCTGGGCCACTCTTACTTCTCACACTCTGCTTTCAAGGTTCAAATGGGTTTCAGTGTGCTGAGCACCCCTGCCTGCTTGCCTTCCCTTTTGGCTTTCTCACCAGCTGACCATTCTGCTGGAATTCTCACAAGCAGAGGATTACACAGAGCTCCAAGAGAACTTGATTAATACAGCACTTGAAGGAAAATAATTTGTTCTAGAACACAGTATACTGCACATACATTTCTCACTAAGTGCACGAGGATGAAGGAAGGAAATCACAGCTGGCAGCTTCCCTGTCCTTGGGCTCCTGCTCTGCAAGAAGCCTCATGTGGGGAGGCCCAGCTGAGCATCAGCACCACGTTAACCTGCTGTGTCTGCACTCAGCTTTGGACGCCATGGACTCTCTCCCAGGTACTCTGGTCCCAGACCATCTGAAGTTTAAAGAGCTCTCAGACCCTGAACATAACTTGATCCTTGACAAGACAGTCAAACAGCAGAATTCTCACAACAAATGTCTGCACTTCCCACAGCTGAAATTTGACAAGGACTACTTAACAACATAAAGCTGGAAAAAGTCACCACTTTGTTATCAATGCATTTTTAGTGCATGTCTTGCATTTTCCATAGCAACAGCAGTCACAAAGGGCAGAAGGTGCTGTTCCCATATCATTCCAAAATTCTTACATTTAGTTTTTTTCCTTCACTGTTACAAATACTTCCACAAGACTGAGAGGATGTGTTAATGAAAACACAAAAATCTTCCTGGGAAAAACACAAAAGAGAACTTCATAATGTGAATGCAAGGAAGTTACTTATTGAAGACGGGTTGTAGTATCAAGCAGGTCAGGAGAGCAGACTAAAAACTATCATAATCATCAATTCTTCACACCTCAAGTATAGATTAAGAGGAGAAAACCTATCAGTATGGGATTGCAACATACATCCATGAAGAGAGCAACAAGCCAGAGCGTGCTGTGCACACTGTGTCACCCCAAGCCAGCGCTGGAATTCTGCACTAGGGATCGAAAGGACTGATCAGCTTCACTCCTGCCTGGTGTTGGCACTGCCCAGTTTAATTCCTGGTTGCAACAGAAGCAAAATAGAACAAAATAGAAATGTTTCTAGTGCAATCCTTGTTCACTAGATTTACCAAAGGTACAACTCCAGGAAAAACTTCAAAGCCTAAACCTTACACAGCAGTGAGCACTGCAAGGAACAGGCAGTGCTCTCAACAAGAGCCGAGCATGCTGAACACCAGGAGCACCTGCTACTGTGAAACACCATCTCCCCTGCCAAACAGAATAGATTTGTAACTGCAGCAGAGTGCAAAAGGAAACAGAGGGGAGAGCTCTCACCTATTTCAGCAGAGCTTCATAGCAATTTACAGAGCAAAACCAGACAAGGAGACTCAAGAAAGGCAGACTCGTCCTCCCCGGGCTGAATGCACTGAACAGGCTCTTGGTGGTGTGCTTGAAGTACATCATCTCTCTGTACCTCTTCTGTTTATGCAGAGAGAGACAATGTACAGCACACCTAGCACAACTCTGCGATTTTGAGGATTGTCCTAAAATCTGCAGCAGTGTAACTGTGTGTGTGTCACAGGAACATCCTATTTAAAGCCCAAATACAACCAGTATTTCAGAATCCCCAACGATTTTAAATTCAACTTAGGAGCAATGCTTGCTCTTTAAAAAAGAAGGAAAATTATCACTATCAAAAGGCTAAATGCTTCTTTTCAGACTTAATATTTTAGAAACTTACCTTGCAGCCTTCACATGTAATGACACCATAATGGATTCCTGATGATTTGTCTCCACAGATCTTGCATGGAATAATTTCAATTTGAGCTGCAACAGAAGCACGCAACCAGTTAATTACATTTTCTTTTAAACACCTTATAAAAGCATTCCCTGATCAGCATTTGTACAGTGAAAACTAATAACCTGCTAAACATTATACTGCATTAACTATTCATTGCTGAACTGCAAGGATCCCCTAGAGCTTTGGACTAAATTATGGCTGCTCGTTATATAATAGCTTTTGGGTTATTAAAATGGGTCATTTGAGAAGGTGTTTAAGAACCCACAAGAAGGCTAGAATCAGCATTTCAAAGCCAAAAAGAATAGGAGAGTTCACATTTTGGCCAAAGAGCTAAGATGACACTAGAAAGGTTTCTTCCAACTGTATTCGTGCAAGACCATAGCAGATAATTTTAAAGCTTGCCCTGCCTGGAAGCAAATGCACCACCTTTACCACAGCCACCAACATCCACCCAGCTCACACGACTGGCCAGCCCTAAAGAGAAGTTACAAGGCAAAGAGCAACTCCATTTTGCCTCAGAAATCCAAACCTTACCTATCTGAATCAAAAGGGAATCATTGGTACCTATTCGTGCATTATCTACCACAGAAGAAACAAGGCAGGAAAACACAGCAGCACTCAGTTTACTGAAACCAGAGGAGTTGGCACAGTCTGGAAAATGCCATACAGTTGTAAGGCATGAAAGCCAGGATAAATGTGATTTCATACATATAAACCCACCTGCTGAATTCAGTTTGGTGTGTGAATATCTCTAAATCAAGCACCTTCCCATGTGAACACATGGGTCCAAGAAAGGGCTCCCGCATGCTCAGGGACACCTCTCACCTGCTCCTGGAGTACATGGCTGCAGCTGTGGTGCAATTTTGGACAGACCATGCACAGGCAGTGCTTTAGTGATCAAACAGCAGCAGGGCACATCCTCACACGTGCTTGGCAGTGCTCACAAACACAGAGCACACACAGGGAGGTGACTGAAATCCCAGGAGAGCCCATGCTCTGCTGCGGTGTGTTAGGATGAAGCTGCATCAGTTTTCTGGAAGCAGCTTAGTTGGAATAGTACAAGTGCAACTCTTGCTGTGTGTGTAACTGTTACACATTAACCAGTGCTGTTCACCTCCTTGAGGAGCTCAAATCCATTCACAAGCTGCCTGACTGTTTAAGAGAGCTCCTCTTTCATCCAATTTACGGCTATCTAGTCTGTGACAACACACAAAATCACACCTAATACTACTGTCTTACAACACATTAGCTGAACTTCAGTTGTACTCTGTTCTCAAAAATCATGTCCACTCTAAAAACACTGCATTTTGCATGCCACTGAATCCCTAACTGGCTGCTTATTATTAATCAAGAACCATCTTGCAGTGCTACTGTGTGCTCCATTCCATTGCAGCACAACACAGCTCAGGATCTGGCCCAAAGCATAAGATAAATTATAAAGTAGAAGCCCAGAAGACTTGGAGCACAGCACTGACTGTGCTAAAACATCCCTTCAAAATATTCTCCAGGTGACATCAAATGCAACAATGGGGCAGCTGAGCAGCTCCCAAATGGAACCTATTTGCTCCCTGGAACCCAAGAGCAGCTAAAACACTCTGCTGGGGAAGGCAGCCCAACAGCTATGGGCTGCAGGGCTTTTGCCAGGCAGTTCTGTATCAGCAGCTTTCCAAGCAGTCCCATACAGTGGGACACCACTTGTATCTGCTTCCATCAGAAGGACCTTGGCACCCTTGACCTTTAAACCCAACCATCCTTGCAATAATAAAATAACAGGCTGAACTTCAGGTCTGTTTAGGACACTTAAGGAAGGAAATGCTTCTTCCCCAAAAATGGCTTTAATTTCACTTTGCTTTCAGCTAATACATTAAACACAATGGAGCAGGAAGTGAAATAATAAAAGGGAAAAATAATGCGTGTGCTGTTTCATTAATGTGCTACATTATTTATTGCTGGAGCCTCCTAGTTTATGAGCTTGTGTCAGAAAGGGTGGCCTAACCCCCCCCTTCACATCAACAAATTTGAGAACAGACTGAAATTCACAGAAACTCAGAATTTGTACCATGTGCAGTTCAAATTCAGAGAGCAATCCTGTGGGCAAATTCCAGAATAGCTCTACCAAATCCCAGTTGTGCCTTTTCAACATATGATTGTTTTTCTCCTCTGCTGCAGTGAATCAGCAGCCTTCTGCAGCTGCTTGGACAGGGTAGTGACAAGGCTTATCTCCACAGCTACATGGCAATGTATTTTTTACATTTCACTTTATATACATAATTACTGCCTTATTTTGAATAGGTATGATATAATTGGATCTAGTTTATCTACAATCTCCAGCATGTTAGCTAAATCACCCATGAAGCCTGTCTATGCAATCCCTATTTCTTAAGCAACAGGACATTTGCAGAGCATTTCTGAAGGAATGTAACATGCCTTCAAAGTGATGGCCTAAAGCTAGGTTAGTAATAGTCTAAAAGGTGCCATAATTAGTCCCAAATGCATTTTCCAGGGCGCTTTACTGGTATAAGAGAATCTCCACAGATTCACAGGCTCCAGCTGTGCCAGCATTTGCCCAACATCATTTTTATGAGTGCTGGCACCAAATTGGGTACAGTTTTAGAATTCCTGATTTCCTCAAATTTACATCTTCAAGGTACTTACTTTCAATAGGCACAGAGCATTTAAAACTGCAACTTACTGCTGCACTCTGAGATGCAGGACAATGGCACGGATCTCAGAAGCACAAATCACTCGGGACTGCCACAACCAATTGTAGTACAAATTAATGCACAGAGAGATCAGATCAATTACTGCTCCACGTGGTGCCTTTGCAAATCAACTCATTGAAATGGAACCCCTGTGCACGTTCATACACTTCCCATACAGCATGAAAGGACTTAAGATACTTTAAACTTACTAAATGCAAATTGCCTGTGCCAAGATTATGCATTTTTTCTTACAAGGGTGAAAATATTTTCCCCACTTTTAACTTTGACATGCAAATATGTACTTGCTAAAACCTTGTTCTTATGCAAACAAGGCAGGTGGGAAATATTTTTACATGTCAAGAATATGTTCTGACTTGGTTTCTCACATTCCCAGAGTTACTTAAAGCTTCCTACTGTGCTCAAATTAATTGTACCTGTTCTCTGCTTACATTTATTTATATGGTATATTTTTCAAGATTACATAAAATACTCTAATTCATGCTTTAGACTAGAATTAGCCTAAATTACAGTTTACAATTTCTGTCTCCTGGGGTGGTGCTCAGGCTGATTCAGGCTGGTTCATGCATGAGCAAATTATTTCTTAAATATGAACTGCAGAAAAAAATAAACTCTTGTGGTTGCTTAGGAACCGCCACAGATACCCAGGTGACAGATGTAGTTTGTACTCTCAGATTAAAGGCTTAAGACTCTTTCACACCCTGAAATAACAGTGCTTCACAATCCTACTAAGGCTGTCCTGTGCCAAAGGCAGCAAAGAGGAGGAATAAAAGCCCAAACAAACCACCAAGAGTAAGAAATGGAAGCTCAAGCATGGAGACCCACCACCAAACAAGGTGCTACAGAAAGGGCTCCTGAGAGAAGGAAGGGACCCCACAAGGGCTAGGGGCAGCAATCCCTACAAACTGATGTCCAACAAGTTCATCTCCACAGCAAAGGGCCTCTGCCATCCACCAACACCCCTCAGTAATGTGCCTTCACTTGGAGCTGTTCCAACCACCAGACTGCCTGGTAACTGCCCTCCTGCTGTAATGTCGGATGAGCTTCCAGAAAAAGGAGTGTGGACTCTCATCTGCTCAAAATCAGACTGAACAGGAACTTGAGCCCAAGTACTACAGGGAAAAAAAAGCCAGTGTTTTTCCCCCTGAACAATTTATTCTTCCTCCATCCACTGTGTCTTCACACAGCAACTGTCTGAGGTAGCTCTGGTATGCTTAAATAACACCAGTGCCTCCACCTAATTCCTAGGGAACATGCCAGGAGCCAGCCAGTGAGAGCACTCAGTGAGAGCACTCAGTGACATCTTCTGCTGGCACCTGGAACAGGAGAATATGCCTTATTCCCTCCTGCTCCAGGGCTGTTTGTTCCCCAAACCTGGAACACTTTCACTGGGTTTGCCTGCCTTTTCCAAGTTCCCTCCCTCAACCAAACCCCCTAGAGAGCCTCTCCCTTTTTATTAATTCCCACATCATGAAATGTTGCTTTATTCCTTGTCCAGTTTGTGCAGTAGAGAAGTAAGAAAAATCTAATTCTTTATCTGTAAGGGAATGCACTGTACAAGCTCACCATAATATTTGATTTCTTTCTTTCTAACTCATTAGGGCAGACAGATCAGGGCAAGAGCCTGTACAGCCAAGCAAAGCACAGGTGACCTTTCTCCCCAGTTCTGGAACTTAAACAGAAACACACTGAGCCCCAGCACAGCAAAGTGTGTTACCAGTTCACCTTGAAGAATACACTTTTTAAAAGAAAAAACTCTTTTCCCAAGACAGAAGTTTTTTCCTCCCCGTTAACATTTGTGAATAAAATGGCTTGTTTCTAGTGAATTAATTGTCTTGGGGTAGAAAAAGGATTTTTCCTTTCCCCCTTCTGCTTTCACACTGTTATTTTAAAATTGTACATGCACACAAATAACATTTTTTTCCCAATTCACAACAGGTAGGAAACCTCAGATTTGGTATCCTGGCAAGGGCTCTTCAGTGAATGCAAAAATTTGTCCCATGTCTGCCTTTTAGGGGAGATCCACCCAGCTGACCTGAGTGATCTAGAAAGTTGGGTAATTAATGAAGTTAATTGTCTTGTCTGCTCTAGAGTGAAGGTAGGAAGACAGGAAAGGAAGGGAGAAAGAGAAAGCAAGAAGGAAAAAGGGCATATGATTCATCTTATACATAACCAGCAACATGAACCCCTGAGTGGAGAGGCCTCCTCTTCACTCAACAGTGAAGGCATTTAATGATATTTTAATTACAAGCCTAACTTTTAGAAGGTGAAAGTCAGGTAAATCCTACTGTGTCTTACTGCTTCTGAATTAAAAAATTAGCGTTTTCTGGAAAGGAACACCTGTGCAGGTGGTGCTCCCTTCTCCCAGGGTACGTGGGGTCCCAGCTGCCTGTGTTTGCTGGCTCCACTGAGACACGAGCCCTTCTAAGGAGCTCTGGCTGCAGCTCCCAAGGCAGCAGTGTCCAGAAATTCCAGGTACTCACTTCTGCACTCAGTATGGACAGACTTGAGCACGTACTGCTGAGTCTGCCAGACCAGTTCTCTACTCCTCAGAGCCTCCTTGGGCACTGTGCATCCTTCTCACATGCACAGCTTTCCAGGGAAAGCATCCCCAGCTGACCACAGCTGCCAGCTGAGCTGAGGACCTGCCCAAGGCTGCAGTGGGGCACAGAGAGCAGCAGGGCTGCAGGCAGGGCCTCCTGGGGCTCAGGGCACTGCTTAGGGAGCAATCCCTTTCCTGGCTGCAGCAACCCTGCCCAGCCCTTTCCCTGGACGTGGCTCACCTTGCCCAGCCTCTGCGTGTGTACCGCCGTGCAGCTAACTCGGAAGGGCCCTGAAATGAACATGATACACACACAAATTGGGCCAACCTGCTTCTAGAGGGATGCAGTTTGTGCCAGACATCCCTGCTAGTGCTGTTTGTAAGTATATTGATTAAATTAGGAGGCATACATATTCAGTGACATATTCATACATATTCATTGGCTCAAACAAGGGTACTGCATGTAATGTGGTATTTAAAGCAACATGATATCTGATCACAAACTGAATTAACACGGAATGATTTTACTATATAATATTCTAATCTTCCTGCATTTTCAGCTTCATTACCTAAATAATTTGCTCTGTCATATACCCTAAGTAATTTGAGCTGGCTGCAAATTACTCGCCTCTGAACACCTGCAGCTTCCAAATGCTGCAGTTCCACTGAACCGAGCACTGGTGGCAGCACAGCTCTGCCCACCCCAGCCATGTACTGTGAAGTGACCATCTGTCCACTCACAAACCCTGAAACACTGAAACTCCGTGTGCTTCTGGGCATAATGGGTGCTTGGGAGACATCTGAGGCGAGTTTAGAACACACATTAAGGGCTTGATCAAGAGCCTGCCCACTCCTCGTGTGAAGGTGTGTTTATTCCATACACAATCCCCACCATAAAGATGCAGTGACAGACCTGGCAACAAATAGCTCCAGAGAACTAACAAAAGAGATCTGTGTCTCATGGTTGGATTTTTCTGGGGCCCAGTAAGGTTGAAATTCTAGCAGAAGGCTTCCCAGCACATGGGATATTCTTTGCATCTTCCTCTCTGTTACAGATTCTCCTTCCCACAGCTGAGCTCGGCTGCACATTGTCCCTCAGGGGGGTATCAGATGGGGAACTTTCTCAGATTTTCAATTTTCACACCTTTGGAACCACTAATGCTCTCAAGCTTGGCTGAAATGTTTTGGAAATGGGGAGGACTGGGGCGAGGGGCAGAAAACCAGACAAACACAAACAACCTTTCCAAGCCTTGTTTCCTTAGGAAATCACACTGGTAATAAAATAAATACTGAGGTTATACTGGTACAAATCCTTTGAAGTCTGTGGGTGTGATGGGTGGAGTAGAAACGAACATGGCCACCAAAGTATTAATTAAAAGCAAAGTATGAGCAACACCTCAAACACACAAGGCAGAAATGCTGCAATGCCAAGATGAGCTCTGTGGGCCTGGGCACATCTGGATCCCTCAGCAGGTCACAGACACTGCTCAGCATTCCCAAATGCTGGAAATATTCATATTAAAGGAGATACAGGATAAATAGCATGGCACCACCTGAGCACTTCTGGGGCTTGCAAGACTGCCTTTGAGGAATCAATATAAATTCCTTCAACACCTGTTTGATTTGGGCATGTGGAAGGGAACAGTGCAGTAGAGCTCATATTCCCAAGCCACGATCACTGATGTTTAGGGTTATTTTTTCCTTTAAGCCACACAAAATTTTACTGACACATATTTTAATTTAAAGAACTAGAGCTTTACTATTACATGAAGCACTGGTTTCAACAAAGACACCTGGATGTCTAATGAAAGAAGGCAAAATGGAAAATAGTTTGGGTTTTCTAAAAGACAAAACTGTTTCAGTGAAGTTGTTGTGGTGAGGTCTCTAATTTTAATGTTATATTCAAATAGAAAATAGCTGTAAACCCTTAATATCATAATATCATATTCTGAATTCCTATGAAGAAAAATCAAAACGAGATCCCAACATAAACAATGTAGGACTTGTGCAAGTGTTCAGGAACACAAGCTAAAACCGATCTAGGGTTTTTAGAGGAACTCAGAGAGATGTTTGCTCCCTCTTGTTCATGTGTACAACACTACACGATTCTAATGTCCTTCTGTGTAGCACTCTTATCTCTCCACTGTGACACTGCTTGTCCTTATCCATCCAGAAATACTCTCACTCTTTCCTGACTGAGCCATGAATGCAACTGAAAGTGAGATGATCTGATTTTCCTTGTTGAAGGAATAACAGGTAGAGATACCTGCAGCTTGGGACTCTGGCTGCATTATTAAACCACACCACAGGCCAAACTGTAACACCAAACCTCTGAAGTCCAAGCCTGGGCTCAACCAAAACAGCCAGGCCTGCCACGTCCCCAGGTGTTCTGCTGTCCAGGAGCACAGATGAGCAGTTCTTGGGACAGTCAGTCCCTTGGTACATCCAGGGCATGCAATTAGCACCTTCCCACTCTGTGAAATCTACGAAGCTCCCCAAGCTCCAGCTTTGTCACTACTTTCATGAACTTACTCACAAATAATGAAGAAGGCAGAAATATACACCAAGACATGTACAACTGCAACAACTTCTTCTGGGCGGGTCTCCTTTTGTCCCTCACCAGGCACAACAGATGGACACAGTAACAACACACAGCAACCAAACTTTGCAGATTGATTATTTCCACAAGGTCAGAACAGACTTCCAAATTTCATAAAACACCAGTTTGTTTCTGCCACATTTTGGCTTCTCGCTTTTCTTGGTGGCTCAGGTGCTTATGAATAAACATTTCATTATTTCATTTGCCTCTTCGTCTTTGGTTGAAAATTAATAGGAGTTACACTGGCTATGATGAACACAGCTTGGGGCATAATTAATTTCTCCAGGCTAAATGGAATTCTTGTTAAATAAAGCAATTCAGAAGAAGTTTTTCATAAGAAAACACAGTGACACTGAAATGTGACTCTCTAATGAAATATAGTATCAGTTTAATCAAAGCTCTGAACTGCATGTCAAGAAATAGGTGCTACAGAGACTATAATCTGACTAGTGCTGCGATGGTGTGAGCATGGGGATGCTAGCTGGTGTTTCATTTCCTCTATCTATGTAAGCAGCATAATCACCCTTTATCTCTACCTCTACCTCCAGCTACCTCAGATGACTGGTACTTACTGCAAGATCTTGGGTTTTGGTCTTATGATCCCAGGGACCAGTGAGCAGAGCTCCAGCCCCACAATCTGCAGTGTTCTGCATTGCTGAGAGAGAAGCTGCCACAGAGCCGTACAAGAGGAGTGCTGGTTGTCTGATTTCTATTACCTTCCTTTTTCAATTTCAAAAACAAAGCTTACAGGTCTAATGACACACCTACAAAACATTTCTCTTGATAATATGACACAAAATACAAGTTTTAGGAGCAACATAGGTGTGACCTATTACCACAGGAACTGCCAGAACTGACTTTTGCTGCTGTAATTTGCTACTGTGTTTATCCAGTGAGCAGCAAGCTAGGGTTTGTGTGAATCCATCCTGTTTGTTTTTACAGAATTCTAGAGTTCACTTATGTTTTGACATTCTTAATTTCTTCCTACAGATGATTACTAACCTGGAGCAGTTGTCAAGACAAACACCTGCAGCAGGGCACAAGCAACCTGTACCACTGTGCTGCCCGAACCAGCCAGTGCATATGGTCTGTCAAGTGAAAAATGACACTGAGAATGGAGCTGGGGGCCAACACGTGTGTGCACGAGGCAGTCAAAGTGGCCTTGAATGCTCAATCACACTGAGGTTTCTTGTAGTCTTTGCCACTTACTCTTCTCTTGCACTGAGAAAAGCAAATCTACACCAATTTCTCCTTCTTGGCATCTGGTCTTTCATTATCTACCACTAATGGAGAGGAAAACAAGAAGTGAAATCTGCAGGAGAATAGGATTAATTTATTTGCTGGAGTTAGCTAGACAATACTAAATTAATTCTCCCTCTTTCCTTCAAAAAGAAACCTGTACTGAAAAGTTTAAATGTATTTGTACTTCTGCCCCATTTCCTAAATCTCTGGAAGCAACTAATAAAGACTTGACTTAAACAAAGTCTTGAAGAAATACAGCATTTTACAGTGAAAAGTCCAAATAACCCAAACATTTTCTTCACAGAGCCCCCATTTGATGTAATTTCCTACCCTCAACTGTTGGACCTGGTCTTCTGAAGACTGGACTTTGTTAACTCCAACACTGTCCTCCCACCTTCTTTTCCCTAATTAACTGCACTGGCTTAGGGGAAAATCTGGCATTTCTGTTTATTTGCTTGTAGTAGGAAAACAAAGAACTTATCAACCACTCACCAGTGTTAGGCAGCACTTCAGCAAGTCAGCTAGAACACAGCTATCACAGCTCAACAACCTTTGCCTGAGTTAGTTTCCCTAGGCTGCAGGCAGCCTTAAGTGACAATTCTCAGAAGCAATCATCCTGGGCCCCATTTCCAAGTGGAGAGTTCCCGAACACAGGAGTGCAAGAGGCACTCAGCTGGTGCCTGAATTACAGCAGCCTTCATTAAGGAAAGGCCTTTTAGAACAGCAGTGAAGAGTGTCTGACCTCCTTTTATACAACATGAAAGCTCCATCACTGCATTTGTTAAGAAGCTACACACACTTGGGCTATCCATTTGCAAAACTGCATCTCAGTTCAGTGATCTTATTAGGCTCCCTACCAGAACAGACCAGACCAGACGGCAGCCACAGGTACCTGATTAAAAAAATCAAGAAGGAAACAACAAAATCCAACCAACCACAGGGGCCTGACAAAAACCAATCATTTGCAACATAGCGTAAAAATTATTTACAATTCCAACAACACTCTTTAGCAAGGTGACAGGTCCAGAACCTGAGGAACTGCGATGATCCTACAGCACCAAGTGACTGTGGGTAGGTACCACTGCAGCCTCATCACTTGTACAAATGTGCACCGAGCTTTCAGACCAAGCACTAACAATTCCTGACACGACTCCTTAGAAGGCTGTCTCTGATTAGCAACCCATCCCCACCAAACATGCTCCATCACAATGCTTTCCTTGGTACTTCCCATTTGGCCAAGTCCCACTTTAACAGCTCACTCCTTGGAGACAGAATGGCAGTTTGGGAAGAGGAATATGGAGCTAACTCAGAAGAGGTGACAAAGCAGAGGGAGCCCAGAAAGTGTCTTTTCACAGTGTTTGCCATGATTCAGCCTTGTCCTGCTGCATGGATTTTATAAAGGCTTTGACCTCTGCAGAAATTGCAGGATCTGTCACTGTGCATGGAAAAATGGGACTCTGCATGATTAAGTTAAAGCTAGACAAATGTGGCTGCTGCAGAAACCGAATCCCTACAAGAGAGCTGCACTTTGATGAAAAACTACTCAAAAGCTGAATTTAATTCTAGAAGAAAAAGTTGCAGGGAAAAAAGAAGTATTTCACCCAGACTAGAAACCCTATTATCCTGATGTGACTACATCTGCATTTTTAAGACATTTTCTTTTTCTTTTTGGCTGAAAATGAATTTGATGTCATTAAAAAGGCTTCCTTTGATGCTGTATGCCAAACAGAATCATTAGTTTCTCCAAAGGTGCACTCTAAATGTCTAGTTTAAATTTTCATTTTCAGATGATTCATCTAAGAGATGAACAATAACAACCAAAACCAACTCCAGAAATCTAAACAGTAAAAAGCCTTTTAGCTGCACTTACTCATTTATTAACTCCCTGCAACACCTCCTTCCTGGATTCATCACCCAGCAGCCAATACTGAGCATGAATTCCTCAACCCCATCTGTGATTTATGGCTACTGCAAGCAAATCACAACCAGATTCCCTCAAACCACACACAAGAGGTTCTCCTGAAGTCCATATTCTGCATCTTTCTAGCCTGACACGGGGTCACTTGTGTTTAATACAAGGATGTTTTCCACCACCATTATTTCCAGCGTATGTGCGTTCGGTTTTGCCACAGCTCCTCTTGGTGAGTCCTCTGCAGAGGATGAGTGAAACTGAGGGACACCAGAAGAAGCCATGTCCTCAGCTACTCCTGTAGGTTTGAAGAGGAGCACAAAACAGATTAACTATATCATGTTTCCTCCATTTCAAAGAAAATATTACTCAAGTTCAAAACCAAGCAGTGGTTTACAGCTGATAAATGTTTCCTGATACATGTTAAGACACCAGCTCAGCAAATACAGACATTAGAGAAAGCTCATAGCCTTTTTGTATGACAGAAGGCCAGATCTCTGCAGAACAAATACACTTGTTTTTCTCTCCAAGAAAGACCTCAATCAGCCCCTGCCCCACTTCAGAGGGAGCAATATTAGCGTATATGTGGGACCAGAAGGATTCCTCAGATCTTCTCCTGGAAAAGGGCACAGGAGGAAAACACTGTGACCCATCCCCAAAAACGGCACCAGGGAGAACATACAAGATACTATCACTGCAGACAGAAATCTTGTGGTCTCTGGCTTACAGCAAAATAAATGCACCATCAGTCTATCAAACAGCTTCAAAAACATTTGCCACAGCGAAAGCTTTATTCCCAAATGTTTTCTTCAAACCATACACTACAGTGATGTCCCCCACCAACTAGGCTCACACTATCTCCTTGGACTTAGCTCTGTTTCTGAGCCTCTTTATACCCTCATGATGTCTATATATGATATACTCAGTGTCTGAAAACTGTCTTCATTTCATGACAAGGATCATGAAAGAAAAAAAATGTAGCTGCCCACAGAAACGTTTTAGAAATTACAAGCTTGTGGAAAGAAAAGGTCTAGCAGAAGCTCTTCCTTTGCCACAATCAGATTAGGTGCTATGACCTTCATTAAAACCCTTTCTGCCTTCTCATTTCATAACATTTAATTTCCTGCCTCTTGATGATTAAACCAACTGAAAGGTAGTAGATAAAGCAAGTTTGCTTGCTGTACCAAACAGATATATTAATGCTTTACGCTTAAAAAGCTTTCAAAGTGTCTTCAGAGGCTGATTAACAAACACTGTACATAAACCCACGTCTGAGGTCAGACTGTGGCAGCAGATATGTGACTGAAACTTACTCCAACAGCTCTATTCAAGGCACAGAATACCTCCACCGCATACATTAAGGAAGCTTAAAGTTAAGCTTCACATATTTAAACACTAACGAAGTCTACTTAATGGCAGTCTTCAAAATGACAGTGGCCTCCTAATCTGCTGCAGATAAAGAAGTGCCAAGATTAATGATTACATAAGTGCATCGCAGAGCCCAGAAACAATAATCAGCTCTTCTGTTGTTATTTGTGTACAAAGGCTATTAGAGTCATCTGACATTCCAAAATCCAATTTAAAGTTGTTAAACCCCTTTCATGTACTTATTTGAGGTTGGAAAACCGAGAGGTTCAAAAAGGGAAAGGAAGGGTTTGATTTCCTAATTCTTTTCCCTTTACTGATTTTGCTCTAAGCCAAATCTCTCTAAGAATTGCAAAAAAAAAAAAAAAAAAAAAAAAAAAAAAAAAAAAAAAAGCTTTCAAACAATGCCTGGAGTAACCAATATTGCCGTTGAAGGAATAATACCAATAAAACCTTAACATGCTTAGATAGCAAAATTTAAAATAATGACTACAAGCAAACTAAGTAACTATTCCACAGAAAAAGACCCCATTGAATTGAGGGTGTTGCTGGCGTTATCTGTGCAACTCTGACGATCTTCAGCAAATCAAGGTGAGCCAACGAAGGTGTTTAGGCACCAAACACCCATCTTGGTCGGTCGAAGGACTCGGTGACAATTCTGGGGTGACACAGGCACGGTGGTACGTGCAAGAGACCAGCCTGCTCTCTGCAAAGCAGGGCACAGGCAGGTCCGACTGCAGCCTCTCTAACCACCGCACAATCAACTGCTTTCCCACAGAATTCCTTTAACATTCAAAACAACCTTCTTTGTTTCTGACAGGTCAGAGACAAAATGAACAAACTGTCTTCTCCTGGTTGCCGCGTTTGTCGCTGCTCTCGGCAGCGAAGGGGCCGGGAGAAGGCGGCTGTGCTGGCCCGGAGCCGCAGAACGGCTCGCTGCCCCTCGGGGAGCCGTCCCTCACAGCCCCGTCTGCGGCACACATCGCTGCAGCCCCTGCGCCGAACTCTCCGCTGGCTTCCAAATCCACAGCGGGGCCCAGCTCCCACACAGGGCAGGAATGGCACACAGAGCCAGGAGCAGCTGCTGAGCCTTGACGCTGAGGGCAGCGCCCGGGCCTGGCGCCCCACGGCAGCGGCAGCAGCGCAGCCCCCGCGGGGCGAGGAGCGGCCTGGGGCAATCAGCCCCGGAGAACAAGGCCGGCCTCCCTCCCGGGCCGTGCCTCTGCCCGCCAGGACCATCCCGAGACCGAAGGGCCAGTGCTGGACACCACAACCGAGCTTGCGAGGGGCAGATCCCAGAGCCGCCCTCTCCCTCCCCGCAGCCGACACCAAGAGCAGAGCAGCCCGAGCGCCTGGGACGGCAGAAGAGAACCATTGCGGACCACGCGCTGAAGTCTTTTCTTTACAGCGACAAAGTGCTTTTCCAGTCTAAAGGCAATTAAGTGATAACTGCATCTGTGCAGAGGGTATTCAAAATGCTAATACCCCCACCCAGATAAGTCGTCAACTTTGCCTGCTTATTTATCTCCAGCTCTTAGAAATTATTGCCATGAATGCTCCACTGCCTCCTCCCATTATCTTTGCAATCCCGCTTCTTCCTCACAAAAAGGCAAAAAGCGGAGCACGTAAGGGCTGCACCACTCCGACCACGCTGGGGAGTAAAGTGATACAAGCAAAGAAGTATCAGCTGATCTACAGCAGCAAAGCTACGGCCATATTCTGCAGTTCTCAAAGCTCGTTCAGCTTTTCATCTAACCTAGAGAGGTAAGAAAATCTGCTCTGCCATCAGAGGCTCACATACTCTAGAAATAACAGCAGTTTGCATAATGAATTATCTAACATGATTTACCACTCGAGGAAAAGAAAATCTATCCTGTTTGGTGCTGTGCCATTTGGCCACCAGACTCTAGAATTTAATGTCTGTTATCTTTGCAATGGAGATAACACAACGCTGGTCTCGGGTATCTGGCTCGAAGGCGGTTTCCTTACCTCAACACAAGACATCTTGTGTTACTTAAGTATCTGGTCACATGTGTTACATGTTTTCCAAGGGAAAAAAGCCCATAAAAAAACCTGGAAAACTCACTAGCGAAAACAAAGGAGCTTGATGGAACTTACCATCAACACCTATATGAATGCCTTAGTACTCTTGTTTATAAAATCCACAGAATTGCAAAATGGCCACCAAAAAAAAAAAAAAATATCCCCTAACAGGAAGCACTGACACCTTTTTCAAACAAGTCTGACAGTTCAATAACAACACAATCGTAACCCACAGAACCAGGCAAAATACAAGTATGAACAGGAGAACACAGCAAAGGATTGTTGATTCAAGTGTTGCTAAGAGTTTTTGATAGATTAAAATGAAAAATCCAACTTGCTTCACATGGCTAATACTATGTTCTAAAGGCCAAATCACTCAAAAAGGTAGAAGCTGGCAATTAGTGAACGTCAATTTGTGTTTCCCCCCAAAAAAGGAGGCTTGATAAAAGTTTGAAGAAAATAATAGAAACAGCAGCTGTATTACTGCAACCATTTAATCCAAAGAGAATCCAAACCAGTTCATGAGCTAAGCCTCATCTTTGTCAGGACAAGAAAACCACCTTGTAACCAGAGCTGAATGAAGCCACACAATAACGTACCAAGTGATGAACACAATCTCTCAACTCTTTCAAGACAGTCTTTTCCCATCATTCCTGCTGATGTTTCTTCCTATGCTTGTGTTCTGCACACACCAGAAAACAGACAGCAACGAACACCAGGCAACTCCAAATTTTGCTGGAGTTTTAACACTGTACTATTTCAAAAGGCTCACACAGTCAGTTACTGTACTGTCCTTGATAAAGACCCAAACCATTTAACCAGAACTCCCCCCATCCTACTCTCTGAAGAGTACCTGCAGCACAACTTTGATTATCCAAAACTCCCAGGGGACAAATGGAAGCAGAGATAAGTGGGGGAGCAGCCAGAGGTCTTCTGAGAATAATGGAAGTGAAAGGAAAGGAAACAAACTCCACAAAGAACTGTTGGCTCAGCTCAGCCCTAAAGTTTCCCTATTCCTGAATGGAGCATTCATGAAATAAAATAAGCTTCTTTAAGCAAGCATTCCAAGTGATTGTAAAAACCATTTGACAAAGTGAAGAATTATTGTTCACTTTGGTACTTGACTCTCCAGAGAGACAGGTGTTGTTCTTACTGTAGCAATTTCTTAACCAGGGGTACAGCTGTAGCAACTACTCCTAGTAGTGCCTCGATGCTTAACAAGCAGCCAAAGTCCTTCCAAATCTGTGCTTCCCTAAGTATTATTTGGAAAACATTGCTAGAAGAAGTTCCAAACTGAGTAAAAAATACAGATTTATCACAAGCCTAAACACGGGGGGAGAATATCCACACAGAAGAAATCTGTTTCGGGAGTTGTGAGTGCTTCACACAGAAAGTACAAGTTTTTATTTATATTACTGCAGCACAAGTTAATGCCAATTAAGTAGGAGAGTCACTTTGGATTTAGCACAGAACCTGGCCCAGGGCACTGGCACACAGAATAGAAATAAATACTAATCATGCTTGCTCACACTGAGAGGATTAGATAACTACAGACGTAGGAAATTAAAACCACAACAAGATGACCCCACGCTCATGATTTCTCTGTTGTAGCAGATCAGTCAATATGAATAATCGACAATGTAAATTGAAATCCTCAGATAAAAATAATGCTTTTACTGCTTTATTTCTCTTCACTTGCACATAAATTGAGTTGACTATCTCTGACAATGCCATGGTTTAATATTCTAAACACACTATCTCCTTTAACAATGCCTGGAATAGAAACAAGCTGCTGAGCCAGATCCTCAAGGGTGAAAATCAACATTGCTACACTGACTTCAGTAGAAGCACATTGATCTCCACCAGCTAAAGCTGTGGACCCAAGTGGGCAATTAGGTTTCTATTATATGCTAATTTAAATAATATACCACAGAACATTTGCTGTACAATAAGGCAAGTCTACATTCTTCTGTGGAGAAGGGCAAGCATTTGCTGTGGCATGATGAGAGTTACAGATTCTGGTTTCAAAGAGCAGGATGAAGTTTCGGTATAAACTACTCGTCATAATAACATTTTTAAACCTGCAATTACTCATACTATACTCCTTTAGGAAGCCTATAATTATTTGGTAAGTTCTTACCAATGTCTAGTCTAGATCATAATTGCTAACACTGCCTCCTTCAAAGGAACTAGTGATTATGTTAAAATCTGGTTCTTGTTAGGTTCCTGCTACACGAAGTGGCTGTGCTCTAAATGTTACGATCTGTGTTCAGTTGAGGAGGAAAATCGGATAGATTTATGCCCCAGTCTTGAACCTTTGAACGAGGCCTGAACAAAAAAACCCCAAATATAACAATCCCACACACATTTCTTTTGAGGGTTCTGAGGTGGCCGAGTTGGAACAGGGGCTGTGGCTGACACAGGCCAGAGTTTTTTTACAACAGAAGTTTACGGCAGAGGACCATCTGCAACATCCTCTCACCCTCTTCAGCCAGGACTCACACTTCAACCACAAAACAAAAAAGCAGAAAAGCTGGGGAACAGGATTCAGCAACAAAGATGGCAAAAAATTTTTTCAGGGGTCATGGAGCAGTACAATTGAAAAGGTTAAAGATATGTTAAAGATATTAACAGCAGTTATTAAAAGATGTTTTGCTCTTTTCTGCAGCAATTTTTTAAGTACGAGAATTCCTTTCAGTCTCCTTTTAGATGTCACTGGCACCCTTCTTCCTGCCTTAGTCATCAACAACCAAGTTATTAGCATGCCAAGGGCTCTGCATACATTTTTGTGGACTTCTGACGTAGTCAGGAGGAAGGCATCATTCCACAGTTACAGGTTCTCCTACGCTGCACTCCTTCAAATGAAGCAGCAGCATTTGGTACTTGGTTTTCAAAGCTCGATGTTCACCTCAGCACGGCTGTTGGGAAGCCCTCTGAACACCTCTTTTGAGAGAGACATCAGCAAAATAGGAGGATTCTCCCCATGTGTCTGACTCATGTGAAAAGTCACGGCAGACAGGCTCCACCTGAAGACCAAAATCACGCCCACAATTCCAACTGGTCGTCGTTTCTGTGGAGCCACTCAGGGCAGAAAGGCAAAGGAAATGTGGGCTCACGTAGGTCAGCATGGTGCAGGGTGAGACGAGGCATTAAGCTCCACACTTACAACACTTTATTCCCTTTACAAATGTACTTATCCTGGCAACTGGGCTTCTTCCCTGGTTGCATTTGCAACTACTCAGAAATAGTTTCATTTCAAGCAGAAAAAGATTATACAGAATCACGCATTTCTAATGATAGCAGCCACACACAAAAAGCTTGTCACACAGGGAAGATGTAAAATGTCCCCAGAGTAAAGACTGATCCAAAAACCTCCTCTGTGTTCTGGACACTTCGCCCCTGGTGCTTTGGGTGGGCTCTGCGAACATGGGGAAAACTCAAAGCATGTGATGTGTTCTCCTGAGAAAGAAGAAACTAGAACTTATTTTGGTTAAGTTTTCATGAACTTGACCCCACTAACTCCACAAGCATTTTAGCCAGCAGAAACCTCCAGTCATGAGCAGAGCTGGCCTTGCCTCTCCTCCCTCTGCCCCCTTCATTGGTGCCTCTACAGCTGCACTGAGAGAGCCAAACGAGGAACGACTCAGGTTGAAACTGTTCTTGGGGGATTAACTTTAACCTGAATCAGTTTCCTGACTCAATTCCCCACGTGACAGCGGAGATGCTGCTTGTGCTCACACAAGGGAGGGGTGCATTTGTTCGGCAATGCCAGCTTATGGGAGGCTAAAATACACACAGGCCTAAACTCTTGGCCTGCTGAATTGGTCCAAGGAGATCTGGGGTAGCAGGCAGAAGGAACACAGGGCTGGTTTTCCAAGAAACAGAATAGTCTATGAATAAGTCATTGGTTTCTATGGCCAGTATTGCTGTGAATGTTTAAGCAAGTCACTTATTTGATGTGTCAATTCCTCAGCTGTGAAATGAGGACAACGCTTTCTTACATCACCAAAGTGTCGTAAGTTGAAAATTAATGACTGAGGCACTTGTACACTCCAGTGCTGAAGGCCAAGTCAGTCCGTAGCTACAAGAGCTGAGTGACTAGTGACAGGGAGGGGCTAAGGAATCAACATATTATTTTTGGAGGACTATTTCCTTAGAGGATAAATGAGAGTAACTGCTACTTACTTGATTGCAAGGAATTGAAAGAGCTCTCTGTAGCTCCCTCGTGGGTGGACACCTAAACAATTAAATAGCCATGACCTAATTTTAGTCAGAAACCTTATGTCACAAAGAATTTACAGGGAGGCGTCTTCCGTATGTGCAAAAATAATTGCACTGTGCCAATGTGCTAATATAGCTGTACAACATTTATGGATAGACTGTATCCCATTCTCTTTCCTCATATTCCCAATTCCAAAATTTCTGACAAGAAGAGTTGAAGCTGCATGATACAAAACATCATAGGATTAGGACTGAAAGAAATTCTGTCAATACATCGCTTCCAGCATCAGCGTGATGGAATCAGTTCAAGGAAAATTTACATAAACAGAAACATGAGGGTGGTAGATAACATTATAATCAAATTCACCTTTTGTGTGATAGAGATGATGGAATTTCACTCAGCAGGTTTTGTATAGACCAGCTATACTAGAAGGCACTTCTTTTTTAAGTGCCATAATTATGCACACAGAGCCATCAAGCGATAGAAAACACATCCTGAGTCTAAAAGAAGTTGCTCCAACAGCTTGTTTTCCTCACAGTTACAACCTGTCCTTTCCTTCTAGCCTGAATTTTCCTGCCTTCCTTCAGAAGCAAATGGGAAACATTTCTTCCTCTCAGGCTAGCTCAGGACTGCTACTACAGGATTGAAAAGATGTGACTCCAAGTCTCTGTGCTTTAACAAGGACTGTGTGTGTGAGCCACAGAACTATCCCACAGTGAGGCACACACTGACTCCTGTAAAATGTGCAGGTTTGCTGAACACACCACAAGTTAAATGACTGAACAGCTTCACGAAGCTGGGCACATCCTTTCTGTAATTCAGTTCATACCTGTAGAACATTAGGATTAGAGGCTTCCTATCTGTGAGGATCTATTAAATACCATATTGTGCTTGGATACATGAATAGGAGTAGAAGCCACGTAAATACTTCAAGTGGTAAACAGTGTTTCAAGTCTTACTGAGCTTATTATGTCTTAAGAGCTCATTATGTCCTTGCCAGATTAGAAGCACATATTCAAAACCAAACAAAAACCTAAGGAAAATAAGAATTCTCAAAGACTTGAAATACCATCCTCAGGATTTCTGCTCCTGCCTTATGATTTTGAGGCATTGGGCTGATATTCTAAAAATCCCTGGAAAGGGTTAGCACTCAAATTCTGTTTCCGTAGTCCTTTGGGTGAGGGATCAGCCATAAATAACAATTATTATGAAGTTGTACCAGCGAGTTAAAAAAAAAGCATCAATAGAAAGTGAAAATCCTGCACTACCAAAATACAAGGCAGACTACAATGTCTGCAGCCAGCCTGGTACCTTGCAGTCACACCAACAGGAATTTTGTTGGACATGTACAGTGTGGGACTGAGTGCACCCTCAGCAGGTTTGCCAATGACACCAAGCTGTGCAGAGCAGCCCAGCTTGGAGCCTCTGGCTTTAGGGACCTGGACCTGCCGGAGCAAGGGCAGGAGGCCACGGAGATGCTGCAAGGGCTGCAACAGCTCTGCTATGGACACCCACTGGGAGAGCTGGGGCTGTTCAGCCTAGACAAGAGAAAGCTCCAGGGAGACCTTAGAGCACCTTCCAGCACCTAAAGGGGCTCCAGGAGATCTGGAAAGGGACTTTGGATAAGGGCATGAAGTGACAGCACAAGGGGGAATGGCTTCAAACTCAGAGGAAGGTTAGATCTGATATTTGGAATAAATTCTTCCCTGTGAGGCTGGTGAGGCCCTGGCACAGGCTGCCCAGAGCAGCTGTGGCTGCCCCATCCCTGAAGTGTCCTGGGCCAGGCTGTATGGGGCTCTGAGTAACCTGGGATAGTGGAAGGGGACCCTGCCCCTGGCAGGGGGTTGGAATGAGTTGGTTTTTAAGGTGCCTTCCAACCCAGGCCATTCTATGGTTGTATGAATGCAAAAGCATTACTGGCCTCCCAAAGCAGATCCTACTGGTTGTATGGGCAGAGAGTTAAGCATCCTATAAATTGTACACAAGACTCAAATCCTCAGTATTGCATCTGCTTGTCTTCAACTATTTATTTTCTGAATTTGTGTGGTTAGGCAATGAAATGTGAATCTCTTGATTCCTGGCTATGACAGAGTCTTCTTGTGTGGCCCAAGCCACGTCCCTTAAGCTATGCTTCAATCCCCTACTTGTGAAACAGGTAAAACACATCCCTCAGTGATGTTTTGTGCATAAATTAACTCATGGAAGCCGGTTTTTCAAAGAGTTCACTAATTAACATTATAGACAACCCTACAGATAAAGAGATTGTCAGAGAGCTCTGTCTGGCAGCCCTGGCCCAGGGAAAAAACGCATTCCAGAAGTGATGATACAATCTGCACACAATTCCAGAAAACTAAGTTCACTGAATTCCACAAAGTGGGGTTTTTTTAAGACTCTGTACTTTAAGACTTAGTAACACAGCATAAGGATTTCATACAGTGTAGGGCATCTCCTACATTTAGTTGTACTTGGAATGAAATGCCACCATCACTTTTCAGCACTATTTGTATGTGCCACTTTGACAAACTTTCACTGGAGAAATTCTAAAACATGTAGAAAACATTTACATTTGGAACAAAGACTTCAATGGTGGAAGCTCTATTTTTCACAAATATACATTTACAAGTTGCTGGAGAATGTAAAGACAGTTCTACAAATGCCATGTTGATTATCCTACATTTCCAGACATAAGGCCAACAGCACAGATAATATATTTTTCTGCTTATACAGTGTCAAGTGCCTTGCTTGTGCTTAGAACCAAGTCCACAAATAATTTAATTTCTAGTATGCGTAAATCAGTACAATATCTAAGCACAAAACAAATTAAATAAAATACAGTTTTCATCCTGGGATGACCAGAAACAGACTAGAAGGAGGACCAAGCATTACTAATCCTTGTTCTGCCTACACTGACTGAAGAGGGTAAAGTGAGAAGGGACTAAACCACGAATGTCAGATGTTTCTTTCCTTTTCTTCAAATGGTACAGGATACAACTTGACAGACTTATAGCCTTCACTATCACACAATTTACCCAACCTACAAGTCTAAGAGCTTTTAAAATCAGGTCATTTAAAAAAACACCTTAATTCAAACAGTCAACATTGAAAGACAATCAAGAGAAAGTTTTTACTAAGTCTGCAATTACAGTTTTCAGGAGCTGAAGCAGGAGCTGAAATATACTTTCAAACAACAGCTGAGCTTCTGTCATGAGTTATCACCTAGCCCACACAGCAAATACTTCTAGTTTTCTTTGAAACATACAAGCTTACTGATTAGGAACTAAATTACAATTACTGCCTCGATTTTAAGACCATAATGCAGGACTGGAAAATGGATTTGTCACTGTTGCTGTGCACCACTGAATTCACTTGCTTTATTTCCAATGTAACAATCTGACCGTCTCTCTGTAAGGCAAATACCTGAGCAGTAAGACAAGTTGATGACAATCCTCAGAACACAGATAAACTATTTTTTTAGTTTCTCAGTCAAAACTCAGGTGAACTTCATCTTTGTTTGTCTGGTGTTCGCTTATAAATGATGTAATTAATCCATCAAAAGCTCTGTTGCAACATGAATGACATTCCAAATCAGCATGCACAAATATTGTCATTAAGTTTATTTAAAAATAAATTGCCTATGATTTCATGACCAACTAACTAATCAACACCACCCCTTTTCTAAAACACGGACTCAACTCCACGTTGTGCAGTATTACATAAGGGGGGAGGGCCTGTCTGTTCCTTCACACTTGTGGCCCAGAATGGACAACTTGGAGCTGAAACATGAGCAGGGCTTCCCTTTTGGCTCCCCACAGTCCTACAGCTGGAACGTGGCCAGCTCCAGGGGGGTTCCAGCCTGCCTACACCTCAGTCCCAGCAAGGGCAGTTTATCATCTTCACACAGAAAAAAGCAGAATTTTTTCTACCAGAAGAAATACAGCCATTACAATATTGCAACTTTCACCTTTTTGGAATCACTCTTTTATGTCATGGAAGGGAGAAGTGCTCCTTGCCCTAACGAACTAGACTTGCCACTGCTAAACTGAACTAAATTAAAACATCCATTTTGGAAATATTCACTAGTAGGGCACTAAAGTAGAATTTAGAAGCTCTGAATTCCCCCCTGTGGGGCAACAATACTAACTTTTTAACACATTCAGCTATTTTGCACTAGTCTCACTGAGCTTAATGATAGGAAATTTTTGACCAATGTACTTTTACATTGCAAGTGGAGACAGCAGGGAAGAGCCTAAACTATAGTCATAATGCAAAGTAACAAGGCAGACATACCTCTTACATGTGTGGCTGCCTGAGTGAGAGGGGTTGAAATACATGCATTATCAACTGGGCTGCAATTTTCATCTCTGCCCCTAAAATGTGAAGTCTTCCCCAAACCAAAGGGAGCAGTTTGAGCCCACACAAACAAAGGATTACTAGCCCCTATCCAGCCAGAGATCCTCCGAAATTAGGTGTTACTCAGGAAGAGCAGTGGGAAGGTACAGGCCTTGCCACTCCTAGGTGGTACCTGTCTTAAATACATTCCCAAGGCTTTACACCTTTGCCAGAGAGGGGAAAAAAGCCAAGCCAGGCCAGCAGTGGTACTCTGAGAAAGCTGGGAAAAAGCAGCTGTGGCTCCCAGCCTCTGGTGCTGGGAGAAGGACCCTCCCTCAGCCCAACACACAGAACCTGTGGTGGCCCTGCAATCCGGGGAGGCAGCCTGGCAGGGGAGGGAGGGAGGGAGGGCTGGCAGCAGCTCTGCAGAGAGGTAGCAATGATCAAGGAATAGGCAGTGACTCACTCTGTGATTTATTGCCAGGCACTGTTCCCAAATGTGTTAATAAAGTTGCAACCAAATAAATGCACATCCCTTAGGTCTTGTCTTTGTTCCAGCAGGGCCAAGACAATTGAGTATTATTTTCAAGTAAAACAAGAATGAGATTCTAGACAATATTTCTACCACAATTAATATTTATGTTTCACTGTTCTACTTCACAGCACTGCCAACCCTTGAGTATTTAATAAAAAAAAAAAGGCAGAAAACAAGAAAGAAGAATACACAGAGACACAAAGCTGTAAGATTTTTGACGAATATTTTTTAGTGGTTCTATTTGGGTTTTAGTTTATTTGGGGTACTTTCAGGTTTCAAAGACAACAGAAAGAATCATTCCAAAATCAGCACATTCAACTGAAGCAAGATGCCAGTATAAATTCAGTTAACTCAAATAGTCCATGGCAAAGCTCTTCATGAAGGTCTTCTAGAAACAGAGAAACAAAGGAAGTACAAAGCAATGATGAGTTTGAAGAATGGGCTTTCCCTGGTATTACCCACAGGTAGTTTCTGAATTGAGTCTGGAGATTCCTTTGTTTGAAAAACCAGATAAGGTGCACATTAGATGCATACAATCACAATATATATACAAGCTTTGTCCATGATTAAAACCACCAGGAGTATTTTCAAACAATAGCTGAGAATCAGCTATATCCATCTATTTCCAAAAGCCAGAGTTGGACAAAATCAGAAGTGGGGCAGAAGATGGAAACACTATGAAATGTGCAATTTAAAAGAGGAAAGCATTTTCCAGTATGAATTTTGTTTCTTATGGATGAGTGGAAAATATATGTTAGCCTAAGTCAGTAGTTTGTCAAGAAACTGCAATGAATTAATGAAAAATAATTTCATCTACTGGACTTTCTTAGATGTAGTGATTTTTTTAATGATAGGGGTGCATTTTGAGCCCACTATTCTAAGCCACTTGATACACCATAAATAGTCTCCTGGCTACCAATGTTAGCAAACATGCCAGCACTGGGCTCTCCTCTTGAAGATGAAGTTAGCAGGAAGGACAGTGGGAGAAGCTTGTTCACCACTGTTGCTTCAGTAGTGCTGAGCAATCACAGTTTTGGATGAGGACCTCATACATAAAATATTGTATGTAAAAAATGCAGACAAAAAGAGGGTCCCCATTCCAACAATCTTTAATGGAAGTACAAAACTGTATCATCTTTTGCATTTTCCTTGCTTCCTACTATTTAGTTCTAAAACTGTTGACCAGCTCACTCCACTGTAATTCTGGTTCTGTGTACCTCACATGTGATGTAAGTGATGCCTGCTGTGTTTTGTGAAAGGACTTAAGAGTAAGTCCAGACAGCTTCCTTGCTTCATGCAGTAAACTCAAATAAATGAACTCAAATTTACTGGGCAGTCTACAAGCACGGCAGAGCCTTCATTGAGACTTTCCTACAATCAAGCTTGTGGCTGATTTCTGGTTAATCACTCTGGTAACCAGAACAGTTTATGTATGTTTAGGGAGCTCATGATGAACCACTAAATGTTTCAGATACTGCAGCAGTTTGACAGGGTAATTCCACATCTCTTTCCTCCAACACTGCAGATTGGAGAGCATCAGTTTCTCCTCAAGTAAAACAACAAACAAGAACACTAAGTTTCCTGAGGGTGCCAATGATCAGCTGGGGTGTCCCTGGCACAGAGTGCCACAAGTGAAGTCAGAAGTGTTTTGGGGATGTTGGGCAGGAAGCAGAGCTTTAAGAGGCCAAATGTGAATTTCGGTAGATGGAAAGACAATTAGAAGTTCAGATGGAGAGACAGTTTCTCCCAGTTGTCAGGACCCTCTGGTGTTCTTGGAACTATTCCAGCAGGCTACTGAAGGACCCAAGGTCTCTTGAAGAACAGAGTGCAGTGTTAAAAGGGTACAGCACAGAGGTGTCCCACAGGGCTCTGCCTTTCACCCTGATCTGAACCAGCTGGTTACAAAGGGCCTAAAATGCAGTCATATTGCTACCCCTCAGCACACTGATAAAGAGATTAAATAAGGCACTGGCAGCTTGCTTTCAAAAGAGAGTGAAAGAAGAACACAAGAAAGTGAATTAGAGATGAAGAACATTAACATGAAGGAGAAGAAATGAAAGTAATGAAATGAAAGTAAAGAGAAACCAGGCAGCAAAGGAAAGAGGATCAGGCAATTACACATCACTCCAGCAAGATGACAGTTCTGCATGCAGCCTGTGTGATGCCAGGGCAATGTGAATTCCAAGCAGGAAAATTCTTGATCCACCTAAATGGAATAGCCAAAATAGAAGAATAAAGACGAAAATGGCACAAGCACCATGCTGCAGCCTAAAAATATATATACACTATTTAATTCCCAATCTGTCTTTGGGAAACTGCAATGAGCAATGCTCAGGTTTATTATGTCCTCTAACTCTTGGAAACACAAAATCTTATTAATAAAGTGTAATGAGCAGGCTCACACAAACTGTACGAAAATTTTGGTTTGGTTTTTGTTTTGGTTGCATCTCGATTTCACTTTTGATGACTGGTTAGCACTCTATCTTAAGTTTCACACTAAATATATACATATACACACACACACACACTATAAGAATTCAAGACTGTAAGTTTTCTTTCTTAAGTTGACTGCAACAAACCACTTTTTCAATTGAACATACATCAGAAGAAATTTACCTTGAAAATTTACCAATCTGACAAGAGCTAACGTACTTACGATGAAGAAATGAGTTTTTTTCCCTGCACTAACAAGTAGGGTCACTATATAGCCAGATTTTTTTGCAAAGACCTTAACATGATAAAAGCAAAAAGCATTAACTGTATTAATGTCTGTTCAAAATGAAATGTCTTTGCAGTATAGCAATGCATAATCTAGCTTCTGTTCACTTCTTTGATTAAAACACCAACCAACCCAACAAACCACTCTTCATAGTTTAAGAGGCCCAAAGCTCCTTCACTAAACAATTCTGTTGCCACTTTTATATAGGGTTAGTTGATGCCTTCCCCCTCCTTTTCTTTCAGTGAGCTAAATATAATTAATGACTTCAAAATGGAATTAGTTCAGCAGCATTCGGCTGAAAGCATTTATTTATATGAATCCAGTTATAAACCATAACTCAAAGGCATATTGTAAAGAAATTTACTTCACTGAAAATTCAAATAGCAGCCTTCTATATAAAAGTGGTATTAGAGCTTACACATTAGTACAGTCACCATAAATTCTGATTTTAAGAGGCTTGGATAAACATATAAATTTTGGCTCAGTGAGTCTGCTTCGGCTGTCAATACTCTGAAATAGATACAAGCCTTAACAAACCTTTAATTCAAAAGCCCATTACTGTACCAACTGAAATAGAAAGACCTGAGTATCAAAGAGGAGTTCTTCCCTACTTTCATGGTATTACTTCTGTAAGACATCAATTGATCTGCAGCCCTTGAAAGAAAACAACCCACTTCCCTCTCCTGGATAAAAGTCAGTGCTGTTTTTTCATCCATCACAGTGTAACAGCATCAAAATACACCTTTTGCATCTGCTTAAAACAAGGAAATAAACACCCTGCAAATCACAAAGCCATTCCATGACATGTCAATTTACTTTTTCTGGCAAATTCACTACAGAAAAAAATGTTTTCATTAAAAAAACCTAAATGAAGATTTGTTTAAAGCAGTCAGTAAGAGAGAAATGAGGAAAAAGAGAAGGAAGGATTTATACACATCTACATATTGCTAAAGTTATTCTGAGGTGCTCTTCCACTTGTAAAGAAAACATGGAGAGATTCCTGCATCCAGTGTCCTGAGATTTAATAAACTGCCAGACTGTTGGTTACTTAATGACTAATAACATCCACAACACTTAGCAGCAGCTGATAAATTGTGTAACCAACTTAATTTACCCTCTCTTGACATTAAAACCAGCTACTGTTAATAAATAATGTCTTAAAACATTTGGGTGGATTCTTTAGTTCAACGAACAATGTATTTGGAACTACTGTGATGGCATTAGTGGGCAGGTAAACAAATACATGCTTATTTTCATTCCTCCAGCACTGCTGCTATGATCTCTTTTAGAATACAGTCCTTTGGTTTCCTGTGCTCTGTTACTACATGCTCTTTTCCCTGAAAAACACCATAGTATTTAAACTCAGCTTCTTTTTTTGTATGGGAATGTTTTTTCTTCTTTCAGGCCAAGCTAAATCCCCTTTGATTAGCTTGTTCAATTATCTGATCTCATAATGAAAATAGTACGATTTTGAGCAGCGGTAACAAGCACAGCTTCACTGAGAGACCTCACGGCATTACTGCCCAGCTGAAAGAAGAGAAGAGTTTTACCCCAGGTACTGCACAGGGCAGCTCAGCCTGCATTTGGTGACAGGGACCAGCTGCATGTTTGGTGGACACAGGCAACTCCACTCATGTGACCAGAAATACAAACACCAACCTCGGGGCCACTTGCTGTGAATCCAGCCAAAGGACAACTTCCTCTAGACAGCCTTTGGACAACAAAACACACTTGAGAAGGGTAAATGCCTAAAAGAGTAAGTTTGGAGTAATTTCTCCCCTTCAACTAACATGATTTATGAGCATTCAAATTGCTCGGGACATGGTATTATTTTCAAAAGGAAAAAAATGAGTAGGTACTTGAAACTAAATGAATCTCAGGACTACTTTCTACTGATGTTGCTTACAATGGGCTTAATTATTTATGGGAAGAAACCATCCCATTGTATATCTGCTGGAATTTTTGAAAAACAAGTAAAGGGAATAAAAATTAAAATCTTGTTTGCAAAGCACTGGATTAGCAGCAAGCAATCTGGGTTTTGTCTCCTCGGATAAATCTCCTAGATAGCTGGATCAAAGAAGTCCTTTGTGAAATAGACACTTTACTGAGATGTTTGGAGACTTGGAACATTTTCCAAAGTGATAACCGTTTTGGTATCCAGCTTAAGACAACTTTGAAAGCATTTTCTGAAAACTGGAATTAATTATAATTAAATTAATTCTTCTCCCATTATATTTGGTGATTATATTTGAAGTCATGCTATGTAATTTCAATTATTAAGGTGTTTTTACACTAGAAACAGATAAAAGTCCTCAAAAACTCTAAAACTTGAACCGATGAAAAAATGCTCAGCTAACAAAAACTGACTCCAATTCACAACTAATGCCTTCGCCAGCGCACAGCAGTGCTTTTCATGTGAGATACACAGCTTTATGCCAGCTTTGGACATGCTCCTAGAACTTTAACTTCAGGCTCCACAGTTGGACATCTGTGCACATTGCTCATTCAGGATATTCATTCACATATAAAGAGATCCCACCCTCGCTAAAACAAAATTTGAACTTAGCATAGTTACCCAATTGCTAATGCTGCGGCAACAGCCCAAGAAAAGAAGTTAAGCCACACAACCCCACATTATTTTTGCTGGCACCTCCCTAAGAAATTTTTCAATTCAACTCAATGAGGGGAAAGAGAAAAGCATTGAAGGATTTCATTTTGGGATTCTGATTTTACAAGCTGCTGGCAACTGTCCCTGGGCAAGCACATGCACACGCTCTGTGACATAAACTGTTAACCTGACTGTTAATTCTGGGTATTTTGAAGGTGGGAGGTAGTCTCGAAAAGTTCATTGTCGGTGTGTTTTGTCTTTTGTTGGATTTTTTTTTGACAATTCAAAAGTGAACTTTCCTTCAATATAGCATATAAATTGAATGAATTTGATTAGTCTAAGATGTAAAGCTCTTGACTCATCCCAACACAGTCTGTGCCAGCCAGCAGGTCAGGACTTGACACATCGAGTGAGGAAAGCTCCACCTTCTTCAAACAGCACGGTACAAACACGTCTGCAGTTCATTCCGCAGAGCAAGGTACTTGCACAGCCACTACATTTACTTGAGAATAGTGGTCACTATTTAAAACCAACTAGTATTGTTTCCTAAGAAAAGGCTCGACTTCAACATGCTGAGCATCCTCAGCTGAGCAACCAGTGCTACCAGAAGGACTCCAGCGTGGCACAAGATCCAGGGAAACCACTTTGTTGGTAAAGCTCTTCAAGCACAGCCCATTTCTCTCCATCAGCCACACAACAGACACAGAAATCAGCCTCCTGAAAAAATAGCTGCATTACACTTTTCTCTGAACAGAAAAACATGAATTGATCATCCCTGTAACGTCTCCTTCACATTTTTGGAAATGTCTGTTTCTGAAGGGCCGAAAGCTCGTGGCAATAGCTCCTTCTTCCTCCTCGGCCACAGGGCCTTGTCATGGTACATGTACTGTCCCAGAATGGAATTCCTTCTCCAGGTGACACTATTGCAGTGAGGTAGGGATTGGTTTTAAACATATTTCTGGAAGAATAATTCATTAATGTTGTCACCACAGCCACCCAGATGTCTACATACACAACTGCTGGACCTCTTTGCAGTAACGTTACAGAAGATCCTGACTTTTTCCAAAGAGATAATTACAGACTGCTTGCTGACAATTACTTCCAGTCTCAAAACAAACAAGACAAACAATGGCACAAATCAGTGATCCATGTCATATCTTAGGCAACAACTTAATTATCGGAATGAATGTATTTAAAGCACAGCATTAACAAAAGGAACATTCTAACAAGACTTTACCTGACACTGTTTCACAAATATAAGAATATAGTCTAGGGAGCTACCAGAACATCAACTTGAGGTAGTATAAAATACTGTGACCGGTAGTAGCAAAGGTGTTTTATTGGCAAAGGAACTGCTAAGCACAAGCCTGAGCCTTCCTTCACAGCTGCCCCTGCCCTGGCCTTTTGGAGAATTTTCTGTCCTTCCACCAAATGCAAATGCTCGTCTCTCCTGAGGTGCTCAAATTGTTATTTTCAAGCCTTGATGTCTTAACACAATTCCCAGCAGTTCTTCTTAGCCTTTTACATTCTGACTTCTGTTTACTGATGCACTACTTCTCCAAGTGTAGTAGCACATCAATTAATTATACAGTAGTCTGCCTAATCAGGTTTCCCCAGGGTTTTTAACAGAAACCCTTTGTATTTCTTAATGATTCCACGAGATTGTAACTATTTTTAGTTCTGCAGTAAAAGAAATGAGTCTGCTGACAATACTATCTCCTAAAAAGGTGGAACTGCTATTAAAACGGTTGATCCAAGCACACTCGAACTTTGGAGAACTCAGATTTAGTCTGGATCTTATGATTAACATTTCTGTGTATAACATACGCAGTCACCACTTACAGAGATACAAATTAAGTAGAAAGACTGGAACTGAAGAATAGATGTGACCTACTTATCGTTTTAATACTAAAACAGATACATTCAAGCCAATAGCAAAGTCTCCACTGCCTTCAATGCAATTCACCAATTGGTCAATGACAGTCCAACAATTTCCTTGACCAACTTCCATGACCTGTCTTGTGCTGAAAGAGGACATGCTCTACATACCCAAGATCACTCTTCTTTAGTTCTAAGGCAGACATACACAAATTTTCTCTCTAATTTCAGGGGGAATTCAAGATTAGTAAGAATTAATAAGAAAAAACAACAAAACCCCACCAAACAACAGAACCACAACAAACCACTAAAAGCACAAATCAGCAGAAATACACCAAGCTTTCACATTACAAAAGCTTAGAAAAACAGATGGAGGACTTGTCCTGTGCCAGAGATGGCCACATAGTTGGCTGAATTGTGTGTTGTACTAAGAGAGGCCATAATTAAAAATATTAAGTAGACAGCTGCCTTACTACAAAAGAGTTTTTCATGGATCATAGAAGAGTTGATGTTGGTGGCACCTCTGGAGATCGCTTGATGCAGCCCATGCTCAAAGTAGGATCAAATAAGGCTCAGGGTTGTGTCCAATTGAGGTTTGAGTATCTCCAATAATGGAGACTCCACAACCCCTTTGGGCAACACGCTACAGTACCTGCCCACTGGCATAACAACAAATAAATCAAAAAGCAGACCTTTCCCGTTCATGAGAGCATTTGAGACGCCCATTGCCCACTCTCCCCCAGTGAACTGGCACTGCTGCAGCCACAGCTCCCATCTGTCAGCCAGGCTGATACACCTGAGTCACAGTGAGACACAAACTGCAGCGCTGACATCGCGTAAGCTCCGACGCTCTCACCGAGCGCATTGGCATGACCGGATTCTGAGACACTGCTTCTAATTCTCACCTATTCCCCAAATCAGAAATGAAGATGTGCCAGAGATCATTTCCACATTATGAAAGCAGCTCTTTATAGCATTCCACAGAGATCTGTCTGCAAGGATGAACTGTATCTCTGTGCAGTTCCTTTTGTCCTGTATTTGTTCTTTGATGTACAAATACGCCACAGACTAAGCGGTGATCTCTTTGATGTTGAACTTTTATACTTTATTGCAACTAGCACACTTACAAGAGAAGCTGCCAGTCATTTTCCCTTCTAAACATTCAAATTTCATGAGACATTTGCTTTATGAGTCAGATTTCTTAGGAACTTGTTTTAAGAATTTCCAGAAGAACTGTGCTACTCTTCTGGACTGATAGCTTGATTAAAAATCAAGACCTGATCAGGTTTTTCAGGTATTATAAATTAATAACAAGCATTGGCTAATATATCTGAGTATACTTAACATAAAGAATAATTATGTATTTCCTCACTCTCTTCTAGGTAATTCTGGATGGTGCCTGGAATCCAGCAGTGACCAGGAGTAGCTGTGCTGGGAACAGGACAAAGCAAAGCATGCAGGCAGTGGTACCTTTCTGCCTACTCTGCCAGCCTCCAACACGGTACAGTTTAGGGACTTCCAGAGCCAGAGGCAGCCTCTGCAGCACAGTTTTTCATAATGCAGCATGTACACATCAAATTTTAGGCTGACAATACCATGGCAGATTAAATTACAAAGTTAGTTACTTCTGCAGCAAAACAGTAATCAACACTGGCAGAAATAACACGTTAGGAAGTGCAAATTTACCACCACTAAATGCTACAGCTTTCAGTGTGACATAAAGAAGCATTTCCATTCTGAAGCACTTCTGTGAGGGTTTTTAAAATCAATCCTACAAGCTGAAATTCTTTGGAGTGAGATTTTGGTATTCACGAGGTCTCTGCTTTAGAGTGACCTTTATGTTTGGCTATTTTTCCCTTCTGTAAGTATAAACACTGTGGTTGTGAGGGAAAACATCGGAAGAAAATTAGAATATTTTGGAACAGTGACAGCAAGGAGGGAGCATTTCCCCATACTTAGCTCTAGATTTCCACAACAAAAATCAGTACTGCTACTGATGGCCCTCTCCAAGCCAAGTAGTTTAAAGGTGCATTGTCAGTGTGCTGGACAGAGAAATGCACCATGCTGGACGTTTTAATCTAAAGTTGTAATTTTAAAGTGAATAAACCATACAATAATTTTAGATGGTTTTAGTAAGTGAGAAAAAAATACTTAAAATGAAACAAATCTGTTAAAGATTGTGATTCCTCTTTTTCCAAAACCATTTGCAGTGCAGAAAGGAGCAGTGCTGTTAAGAGCTAGTGAGGTATAGGCAAGGGAGGGAGCACTCCAGCACCTGCCATGCCAGGCAGCCAGGTGCTGCACTCCACCTTTCTGGCTGGGAAATGCAAAGTTAATCCCAGAAATACCAGCAGATTTTTAGGAAATCTGGACAGAGCTAACCATAGCAATACTGGAAACACCACATTTTCAGGGCCTTTTTCAGGTTCAGGCAGAAGTTAGTTCTCAGTGCTCACCCAGATTCCACCATGTGCAATATAATAACTCACCAAGAAAAACACAAGGGTGAAACATTGCTCATGTTACTGAGAGGCTTCACACATAGTGTCCATGGAAGCATCCCATGCGGGAAGCAGGAGAGAGCATTTTGATCCTCCTTGAAGAGAACAATAGAAAAATCAATTCCTTAATTTAGCTGGCCGGGCTGGCCCCGCTCCAGCCCCCGCGGCCGAGCCGTGCCGGGGCTGCTCCCCGGCAGCATCTGGGAGGCAGCGCTGCCCTGGGCCTGTTTGCCTCAGCCATTAGCAGGCGCCTATGTATATGAGGTTTCTCAAGTGAAACATCTCTGGCTCTTTAATTAACCCGTCTGACTTTTTTATTATCTGTTGATACAAGAATCTGTCCAGCAGTTACAAACATCTTTATATACTCCTATTTTAAGCAAATACTTCTTTTAATTCAATAAGGCACCCACGGTACAAGAAAAACTCTCCCCAAAATTTAACACAATGCATCTCTGTCAATCTAACAATTGCAGGGTGTGTTCCTTTGACAGAAAACAACGCTGAGCGTGAGCTCAGCTCCTCCAGCCGATCCCAAACAATGTGCCCCTCTCCACATGGCAGAGGGTGCCCCTGAAGCAACAGTGGAGAGCTCCAGCCTGACATCCCAAACCAGGACTGGACAGTGGTTTCACTTACATTTATGTGTTCCAAAACTGGTAACATAAGGTCCACCATACGACCAATTCTACAGGACTCTAGAAGGAGGTAGTCCAAGGAGAGGAAAAAGCAGGGGCACTCTACAACAAGCAGTTTTTTCTGCAGTGCACAAGACGGGTTAATTAATTCCCAAGCTGAGCAAAAAATAACTACAAATTCACTAGAAAATGTGTGTTTTCTCACAATAGCTATTCTGACAAATCAAACACAGAAAAAGATGGGCTAATTAATTTAGCCAAATGGGAAAATGCACCCATTATGAGAAGCGTTACAGTTGTTACAGGAGGACAGCAGCTACTGCTGCTCCTGTCAAGTACTACAGCATTTATACTGTTCAAATTTTCACCAGAACTAAAGTATGTGAATATCTACGTACAAAAAGAAACTCCAAATGTTCTATGACCAGACCAGGGGTCATTTTTTACTGGCTTTCCACTCTTTACCTAGACTAGAGGTTCCAGGTAAAGAGCACCTGGGGCTTACAGAGAATTTAACCTTCTTTTGGGGTGAGAAGAAGACAAATTACCCTTTGAATCATGTCACATTAGACACAGGGCCAAGCAGAGGAGGCTGGACAAGAGAGTGCTCCTCTCTTCAGAACTAGGAGTGAGGTAAACATAAGCTTATGCAAGTTTTAGGCACACTTAACCCATGGCACAGTATCACCTCCTAAGATCCCTGGCAGTCTCACAAGAGGTGTGAATTAAGTGCCACATGAAATGGGAACTTGATTTCTAATTGGATCATGTAAATTGTACAAGGCATTAAACAGAAAATGATACTTGGATGAAGGGAGAAAATTGCTGAGCCAATCAAATACATGAGCTCTCAGTACCTGCAAGCACTGGAAGCAGAAGCCGTTGCCATAATGCATCGCTCCCCATTCCATGCTGTTAATAAAATCACAGCAAGAATAGCAAAGACTTTAGGACTTCCAGAACACCAAAGAATACACTGCAGAAGACAGCATGTGCAAACGGTGACAGAACCTTTTCTCTTTTTTGGTTGAGAGTGCAGAAGGTATTCTGCACATACCAGGTGTGAGCAGGGGTGGCAGAAGGTGCAAGCACACGGCTCTGGGCAGGGTGCCCGCAGTGCCTCTGACCAGCACCACCTAGAGCCGGTGAAAAGCAAGGCTGGCATGCAGGAACACGACCCCTGCTTCTCTGTCAACCAGTCTAAAATTCCAGCTTGTGGTCCCTTCGGTTTGAAGGAACACTCTGACAAACCCTTTGTCACAGCGTATCTGTCTATGTAAAGACTTAACGTCACTCTTCCATCCCTTTGTTTGAGAATGATCAACTTCTTCTAAAGTACATAAATAAAGAGTCATGCAGTTGGTTTTATGAAGCATTTTGTCCCAGGATTCAGTGGCAAGAAACAGCGCAGTATTTCAAAGAACACAAACAGTACACAATAATTACATGGCTGATACCCTATAAGTATGCTGACTATTCTATTTGCATTGTTCAGAAGTGAAGAGGTTAGACTTATTTACATCCAAGCAGCTTTAATTAAGCTTTGAGATAAATGCTCTTAAAATGAAAGCTGGGATGATTATACCTCTCTCCACATTGATTTTAGCCTAGATGGCTATGTATGCAGCATGACAAAAGGCCCAAAGGCTGGAATCACACAAACAGGAGAGCCATGAGCGATGTGTCCTGCACCACTCACCATCATATAGGAAAGAAAACAAAAAACGCAGTGAAATCTCAAGTTGACTGCTTAGGTGTGGTGGAGCTGGGCCACAGGTGCAAGGGCAGCAGCAGTGGGAGCTGCTGACCCCTGCCAGTCCCCACTGAGATGAAGTGCCCCAGCTGCACTCACTGACAGCAGCGAGAACACAGGCTACACCTGACCCCAACAGTGCTGGGCAACCCTCAGACTTCTCTGGGGGAAACTGTGCACTTGTGAGAGCTTTACATGTCAGAGGTTCACATTAAGCTGCAGCCAGAGAGTGTGAGGCGCATTACCCATGGCAGACACTGCAACAGCATGGGCAGAGCAGCTCTGTGCTCCTGAGTGACAGCACACAGGCACCAAGTGAGTGTTGGTGAGAGAGATGTCCCACCTGGCACAGCACTGGACTCAGATCTCCCTCCATAACCATTTGCTCCTGTCAACATGCCTGCTTCCCCTGGCACTGGAAAGGAAAAGGGAAGCAAATACTAATTTAATTACATTTTTCAGGAAAGTGGGAATCGGTGGTAACCTGTGCAGGCAGACAAGCTCAGAGTAGAGTGGAGGTACCTCAGGGGGCTTTCTCCAGTGCACTGAGCTCCCTGCTGCAGCTAAGCCCCACTGTGGAGAGGGGAACAGCACGACACCCCGTGAGTCACTGCCGCCCTGAATCATTCCCTCGCGTTCTCAACAGAAGGTGCGGGCAACTGGGAAACAGCCTGAAACTGCACCCAGCCTGCCAACCTGTATTTTGCAGAATTTCTTGGCCTAAATGCCTCTAGCAAGCTAAAGACTTTGTTCAGCACAGGCAGGTTACAGGATGAAGCACAAGGAGAAAGTCCATCACCCAGACCCCCCAAAAAGGCCTTCTGCTTCAACTTTCCAGTCGGTGCCTTTTTCATCCAACAAGCAGAGGTCTGCATGGTACAGAGTCACCTTTTTTTGCATAACTTAGTTATTCTTGGAGGACAGAGTGCTCCCCTCCCCTGCTAATGTTTATTGCAAAAAGGAGAAAAAACCCTGATCTTCAAAAAGGAAGAAGACAGTTTCTGTACCATTACTTATGTGCATATCCCTTAGATATCAGTCCTCAAGGAAAAGACAAACCACAAAAGGAGAGAACAACTGCTTGCTTGATCTCAGGAGTTATCAGCTGTAATTGCAAATTACAGCTCACAGATAAATACAAGAAAGGTGAATACTTTTTCCTTTCATTGTGAATAAAAAAAAAACAACCAGAAAAACATTCTAAAATGTATCAAGTCTGACTGTAATAACATTCTTGTCATATGCAGTTATTTTGCACACTACAAAAACTTATCTCCTGGGAATGAAAAGGAAAAAAAAGAACATGCTGCATCTCAACTTCCTCCAATACCAGATAGAGAATTGGAATGTATCTACTCAGGAGAGACACAAAGATTTGCCAAGTTTGATTTAGTACATATAGTTTAGGATAAAATATACCAATTTAGAACTCTGTTGCGCAGTCAAGACGAAATACTAACAACCTTGATAGTAATTACTACATGATAGTGATCATTTTTAACTGTACTGTAGGCAAGAGAAGCAAGAAAAAAGATTTAAAACGCCTTAAGGTTAAAATTGAGTGCTACATCATCCTAGAAAACACCCTCCAAACATGCTAGGTTCTCTATAGTGGGGAATGAGTAAAGACATCAGTCTTTTTCACCACAGTGGGGAAGTACTTGATATAAAGAGGACTCAGTTCTGCACTAAGGTCTCTAGACACTACTCCCCAAACTAAAAAATGCCAAAACAAACATTCAGCTCCCCACTGCAGAGCCAGGCTGCAGAGCTGCAGGCCCTGCACCAAGTGAACCCGCTGCCATCTCCCCCTGACACCCCACACCAGCTCACTGAATAAAGCATGAGGACATTTCAGATCTGTCAGAGCCCACACCCCAAACACCAGCCTCCTCTATACCCTCCTCTACGACACAACAACAACAGGGATTCATTTTGCTTTGTTTCATAAAAAAAGGGCACAGAAGTCCTTGAGTTCTGTCTGTAGACTGCTTGAGTTTTGCCCCAATTATTCAGAATTATCCTGGAAGAATTATTTTTAAGACTGCATTACAAGCCGTTGGGAACAGGCTCACCATTTTAGCTAGGCAAGAGCTGTACCTAAGTTTAAAGAACCTGATTTAGTGAGATGTTCAGCACCCAGAGTTTTTGCTGACCTAAACAGGACAGAATCTCCTTACTTGAAATGAGTGCCCCCAACTGAGACTTGTACAGAGCATGCAACTGCCTTTGATTTTCACAGAGCGAGACATAAAGACAGATTTCCTCTTTTACTTTTAAATCTCGAGAGTCTTTCAAAGAGCCTGAAAAGTACATTTCAGCAATAAACCTCAAACCAATCTTATCCTGTGAATGTAATGCAACAAACGTCTTAGATACAAGCTAGTCATTCAGATCAGTCGTATGAAATTAAAGCAGCAAGAAAACAGCCTGTCAGCTAGCAATTCCAAAGGCCAGATTCTGTTAATATTTAGTCAACAGAAGTTCTGTACTGGAGTATTTGCTAAATTGGATTTAACTTTTAATAGTGCCACAGTGAAGGTAAATTTAAACACACTTAAATTTGCAAAGCTTTTTTTAAAAAAACCTATGACAAGGTATTTTTTCCATAGGCATTTGTTTACTGGTGAAAAACACTGAGTAATTACCAACGTGCTGGGAGGCTGGTGCCAGGATACATGACAAAAAACACGTCAAAAGGTCAGGCCTGACAGACTGGGAAAAGCTCAGCCGAGTGAAGCAGCAGTGCGTGAATCCCTGTCTGGCCCCAGAGCAAGGAAAGCACCTGGGGCACTGGGACAGCCAGGAACTGCTGCCTCCTGCCCAGCTGCACTCCGGGCTCTCCGCAAAAATCCTGACATTCCAAAAATCCTGTGCACTAATAAGGAAACCAGTGGTGTCTTTTTCCTTAAACAGATATTTTTTAATGACTGAATTTTGATTTGGAGACGTGGTCAGTAGAAAAGCTGGTTATATTTCCAATGATCCAAGCAGAGACCTCCAAAGCAAAACAATTTCCCTTACATACTAGGAACAGATTTTACTCATCTGGTCCATCTTCCAAAAAACAGCAACAGACTGAACTTTACGTTAACACAGCAGTAGTCAGGATTAGTACCTCAAATGCCACCTTAACAGTAAATACATCTGGGCTGAAATAGCTTAGAAAATTTACATCAGCCTTCCCACCAATCTCTTCTTAGGAATGTCCACAAGAGAGATAATGCAACTACTGCCAGGTTCCTGTCCATACTTTATAACTCATCAGTGTACTGAACCCTTGTGTCCAGGCCTGATGACAGTACAGGACAAGCACCTGAGCTCTCACCAGCACTGGGCCTGACTGACACAGCTCTGTACAAAGCAGGTACCAGAACACGCTATGATCCCACACTGAGGAAATGATGTCCCTCGGTCTTGGGCTCACCTCTGGTTCTGTACTGGCCTGACAGACGAACCCCTGCTCCTACCCCAGCACAGTGTATCTGCTCATCAGTTCAGCACTTAGCACCATTCTCCTTCAAGTCACCCCTGATGCTCCTGCTGCCAGGGAAGACTCTCTGGAATAAGATCTGCACCAGTGACTACGGCAGCAGAATGATCGGATTTCTTTGCAAACTTCCTTGGTGAACACGTAAAGTTGCTGTGTCCCTTAAGAGTGTCAGCTGGTTAGCTGACTTGCCTGTGTTACAAACTAAAAATGCAAGGCTTCCTGGATACTCTACAGACTCACAGCAGTTGATAAATAATTTCTAAAAGTCCATCAATCTAGAAAATACTTATTCAACCATTAAGAACTTCGATGCTTCATCTCTGCCTGTTTTCTTAGAAACCAGTTGGAAAAAAAAATCCTCTTTCAGCTCTGTCTGAAGTGAGAAAGTTTCATTTCCTAACACGCAGCCTGTCTCAAAGACATGCCCAGGCTCTTCCCTGGACTGCTCTGTTTCCAGCACTTTAGAATGTGAGTGCAGCTCTCCATGTGTGACAGCTGGCCTGTCTTTACCCACCCAAACCTGGATTCAGGCTCAGGACTTTTCACAATTATAGAGAACATGTTTGCCAGTACATTGCGTTGCAAGAAAAATAAAACAACTCACAAATTAACTTCATGTGGTATCAGTCTGGGCTAGCTAAACAGCAATAGGAAAGGCATTAATACTCCCCCTTTTCACCTAAAAAAGAAAATTAAACCCAATATGAAAATCCCATATTCTCCTGAAGACCGTAATTTTTTGCACTTTAACTTCAGAACTGTAAAAGACTAGAAGATGCCACCACAGAATAGAGAACAAACAAGATACCCAATTCACCTCCAGATTTTGCATTTTCCCCTTTTGCTTTCGAGCTTAAACAAACTGCATTCCCTATTCTATTGGTCTACTTCTCTCAAATCATAATATTGGCCTGTGGATCTATTATTCCATAGCAGTCAGAGGCCCTTTTAAGACAAATGACAGCACATTTCCTCCAGCTGAACCCTGTCCAGCAAATTAGAGAAAGGATAAGAAACCAAGGAAGTTTTTCAATGCACTAGAAAACTAAATATTATGAAACATGAATTAAATGCACTATAGAAGTAGTTTGTAAAAAGTACAAAGACCTAAGCATTTCCATAATAAAGCCACTAGGAATTATACTTTAAAATTCAAAAGCTGGGCTCTGCCAAGATTTTACATCAGTGTGGATATTGGTTTAAATGAAACTCCCAAGAGAATAAAAAAATATTTCGAAGTTGAATTGCTATAAATCATCTGCCTGCTCTTTTACAACACACCTTAAATCTCTGTCCAGAAGCACATGACATAATCACACCCCCCAATATTTTTGTGTATTTCCCTCCCTCTTTTAAAAAACTTGTTTATTTAATTTCATGGTTCTAACAGGCTTATAAGGGATATGCTGAAAAACTGTTATCAGAATATGTAGAACTCTAAAGGACTGCTAAAATATCCATGTAGTTTGCACTTAAAAAATGTACTTCCTTTCGTTACAGACACAAGTATTTGAATCAACCCAATTACATTTTCTTGCCAAATACATTCAGCATGGCTAATGATTAATGAATATAGTGCTTTTCTTTTTATTCACATAGGCTTCTCTCCAAAAAGAAAAGGCAGCCGAGTAATTGAAAATTACTGTCCTTAAACACTATGCTGCTACTGGTGTGCATTACCTAGTGCCTTACAAAGTACAAAAAAACCCAGTCTCTTAAATGAATCAAGACTTTTGATTTGAAATATTCTTTTCTTGAAATATTCTTTTTCCAAGTAACTAAATTTTTAAAGGGAAATTTTGCCTAAAATTCATTTTAAACAGCAAACATTTAGTATTTTAGTAGGGGCATTAAATTCATATGATCATTAGATTACCGTGAAAGAATACTGCATGTAAGTAAGATGGTTATTTGGTATAGATTTTTTTTCCTATATTAAAAAAAACCCCAAACGTATGACTTTAAAAATACTGCAGTGAAAAGCTCCACCGTGGACCTAATTTTATAAGAAAACAGGGCAGACTACAAACGTACCTCTAAACTTTTGGTATCTCATCAAAAACTTCGTTTGACTGTCCTCAGTCTGCCACTGCCCCTCATTAAGGACTCGAATCCTCAAGAAGAGAAAACTCCAGGTTTAGAAAAAATAAGTCACTAAGTAACTCTCGTCTTTCCGTTTATTCCAAAGCCTTTGAAAGATGAGCAGCTGCCCGAAGACGGCATTTTAGCCCCATCAGCTACCCAGAGGATACTGCACGTCCTTTCCTCTTTGCTAGAGTCAGATTTTACAGAGCACGTTTTCTTCGCGGGTTTGTAGAAAGCCTAAGAACACCTGGTCTCCGCTCCGAGCGGCTCCGGCCGCAGCCCCTGCCTGCCCAGCGCCGTGCGGGCACGTGGGCTCTCCCCCTCTCACTCGCAGGAGAAAGCGCAGCGGCTCCGCGGCACCGGCACCGACCCGGGGCTGAGCCGCCCGTCCCCCCGAGCGCTCCCGAGAGCCGCCCGCCGCCCGGGCCCCGCACGGCCAGCGCCGCCCCGGCCCGGGGAACGAGCGGGGCCGGCCCCCGAG